>JAKSZP010009487.1:0-112953 GCA_022478985.1 Massospora cicadina | reverse complement strand
AAGGATACTATGGTGGAACAGGAGAAATGTGCCATTATTACCTCCAAAGGGCTCTTTCAGCCAACTTGTATTCCACAAGGGCTGTTTAATTCTCCAGCCATGTTCCAACAGGCCATGAACACCATTCTCAGTGACCTGAAGCTATTGTGCATCCTTGTGTACCTTGCAGTAATCAATGTTTTTTGTGCTCATTTTCTGAGCACCTTACCTATCTGGAGGAGGTATTCCGCCAGCTGGCCAAGGCCAACATAAAGATTAAGCCTCAAATATGTTATTTCTTTAAAGACCATTTGGAGTTCCTAGGGTTTGTAGTGGAATAACCAGGATGAAGCTCCAACTGGCCAAGGTAGAGGCTATCCAAAAGGTGACTATGCCAACTAGTAAGTGGGATATATAAGTCTTTTTAGAGATAGTTGGCTACAACCGCCGCTTTATACCTAACTTTAGATGTATCAGCAGCCCGCTGTTTGATATATTAAAAAAGGATGCTGCATTTGAATGGACGGAGCATCACTAATGCTCCTTCAATACACTTCAAATGGCGCTAATCAGTGTGCCAGTACTGCACTACCCAAACTTTGATAGAGAGTTCATTTTTTAAACGGATGCATCCCTTTCCACTATAGGGGCGGTCCTATCTCAGAAAGATGATAAAGGATAGGAGCACCTAGTGGCGTACTGCAGTTGAAGCTTAAACTTCCACAAATGTAACTACAATGTGACTGAGCAGGAGTGTTTAGTGGTGATTTACGCAAATAATCAATTTAGGGTATATCTGCATGGAGTGAGATTAAGGTTTTAATGGATAATGCTTCATAACACTGGTTGCAAAACCTCAAGAAGCTGGAAGGGCGCCTAGCTCAATGGGCCCTCAAACTACAGGCTTACAACTTTGAGATCCTCCACCAACCTGGAGCCAAACATCAAAACCAGATTTTTTTATTAAGATTGTCCAATATTGCAGTTACAGCAGATCTGGGTGACATAATGTTTGATACAATGATCATCAGAAAATACGATGATGAGCCTTTGCAAGTCATAAAGGCGTTAAATGAAATGAGAGACAATACCTTTCAGCGAAATGGTGAGTTGTACAAGCGGATTGGTGATTCAAATGTAAACTTCACACAATCCTCGGCACAGCCTAATATTATCATGAGTGCACATAGGGCTGTTGGACATGATGGTGAGCACAAGACATTAGAATTGTTACACCCACATTATTGTTGGGAAAGCATGAACTTAGATGTGCTTGAAACCATTTCCTGTTGCCATCAGTGCCAAGTGGAAAAGCTGTTTCAACAGAAGACTGCATACTGGTTGGCAAAACCACACTTTGCCTGGCACATGGTTTCTATTGATGTCGTTGGCCCTCTGCCAACGGGAGCTAATTGGTCCAAGTACATTCTGGTGAAGATTGACTACTTAACCAGGTGGGTTGAAGCGTGGGCAATACAGAATTTGGGGGCAGTCACCGTGGCCAAGTTCATTATAGCAAGTATTATCCAGCGACATGGCTTTCAGTTCCTCCTTACCAACAATGGAACTAACTTTACTTCCAACATCATTACAAAGCTAAACGAGCTTATGGCCATCTGCAGGGTTCTGATACCCTGTATCACCCTGAGTCTAATGGGATGGTCGAGCAAGTAAATGGGACCTTAGTGAATATACCCTGTAAACTGGTAACGGATTGACTTCAGACTGGAGTTCCCTGCTGTCCACCGCTGTCTTTGCATATAACATCAGCTACCATTACACCATGGGGAAGTGTCCCTTTCAATTAATGTATGGACAACACCCTGATCTTCCAGTGCTGCTATATGCCTGTGTGGAAGATACCGGTGGAATGAACCCACAATGCTATCTGACGACGCTTGCCAATACACTAATAAAATTGCAAACTGAAGTATACCCATTCAGCTTAGCCAAGAAGATAAAGAATCAGGCAGCTGATCAGGTAAGCATAGTGGGATATCCCAGTTTAAAGATGAGGACATGGTTCTATTACATGATCAACATGGATTTGGGTGGACGCAGAAGTTGGCCTGTACCAGGATTGGGCCATTTGAAGTTATTAAATCAGGTCTGGATGCATATACTATCAGGGCACTGCAAGTGGTTTGATTATCAACTGAGTGCACACAAAGTTCCTTTGACTGTATAAGCAATAAAAGCATTATTATCCAGTCAAGGGGAGTGGGTAATAATGATTCTAATACGATTGAACAATAAAACCTAAAGTTTTATGGTGGAATGGGTAGAATCTGCTGAGCCTGAGTATGAGTTATGATTATTTGAGCTCCTTAAGATGAGGCAATATCAAATTAGAGCGGATGGTTTATTGGATCGCTTCTATATGAGGCGATTAGGAGATATTGATGTACAATGAAAAGTGGTAAATCGCCTTGAATTAGGCAATTGCAATTTTAATGAATGAAGAATTTCCAGAATCAATGAGATACGGCGAAATTAATGACTAAGCCAAGGAAATAGAATCATTCAAAATCGCTGAGATATAAGCGAGATGAGATGATTGAAAGAGGAGGAATGTTCTTAGTTTAGAGGAAGAGGAGCAGCGAGAATCAGCTGAATATTATATTGAAAATAAAGAAGTGTGATTGGGGCCATTGATCCATTTTATATATTTATTTCTATAAAGGTGTGGTTTATAGGCCGCCAATCTTCATATTGTCTGTTCTATTGCTCAGTGGGATTAACCCTATGTGAATAACCTTACAGCGAATCTCAAAAAACCTGTTGATTTTATAACAGATTTTAATGGCTAAAAGTCCATGGCCAATTCTCAGTTGAACCCTGAAAATTGGGGTAACACTATTTCAAATACCTCATGGGCAATTAAAATGAGATCAAGCACTCAGACTACTCTGATCATGCAGAGGACTCTGGGGTGTCCATCAGATGGTTCTCCCCCAGCCATGACCAATTCCATTCAAGCACCTAAGTGGGGACCACCCCCTTTTATAGGCTTAGCGGTGGTCCCCCAAGGTGCAATAATCTTATTTAATGGGGATTATTTGAAATTTCAAAAACTGTTACCCCACAGGTATATCTTGCCAAAAAATAACTTTTTATCTGTCATTCAGCTAAAGTGAAGCAAGTTTTCTGAGCTTTGATAGTCTGAGTTACATATTTCCTTTTTTGGACCTTACTAAGCCATTCTAAACCTACCATTGAATTCCCTTTGACTCTCAATAAAGTTTAAATACTGGCCAGTCAGATATTGAGAGGGTCAGTTTTTTCTCTTCCCAAACCAGCTCTAATAAAACATAAAAAACCAGCTTTTTATTTAGTATTAACGTCTTTAAATTAATAAAAACATTCTGGAATCCAGCACCATTTAGCACCAGTGAGCACACAACTAGTTGGATTCCCACAATTGCAATAGTATCACTTTTATACATATCAAACTGGTTACCTTGATGAATTTACTAGATCTCTATAGCTAAGAGTTATTGCTCCAAAAATTACTGAAGCCAGTATGTCTATCTCAACGCTAAAAATATTACTATTGATGAGTTTGTTGGAGCAGAATAGATGTTAATATGGAGAACCGCTTTCCTATAATTCAACTTTAAAGTTGGCAAGGAAGATTTAGATTCTGCTGTTCAATTTTACTATAAGGCTTTAGTGTTGTATGAAGCCCACGTTATGAGTCAGTACGATGCACAGATTGCTTTCTACCAAGCCTGTGAGCCCTATCTCAAATATTCAGGCCATTTAACCCATTTTCAACTCTGACACTACCATTACTGAAACGTTAAATTATCTCAGGTGCTGCGCCTTACTTTTGGCGTTCATACTACTAAATCCTCCAAAAAAGAGTCAAGTAATCATTTACTGACTGCGACCACTGATAAGGATTGGGAAAAGCTCAGGTGGAGTAGAACAGGTATATTCAACATCTACCAAATATTAAAAAACCCCAGGCAACAACCACAATTTAATGTAATGCACCATCTTTAAGGAAAAATCTCTTAAAAATATAACCACTGAATTCTCCCTATCGCCAAAGCCTGAAGCGACCAATAAATTTGTTTAATTACTTAAGTCAAGCAGATAATATAGACATTACCAGCTCACTGGCCCAGAAAATACCGCTGAGGGTCCTTACGTTGATATTAATGTACGCAACACGTTTTTGGGAAATTGTGGACAGCAGAGCCCCCATCAATATAGTTCCTTCATAACTAATGAAAAAATTGGAGAAAAAACAGATATTAACCTTTCTAAAGAATATGCCACCATGGATCTTATTCACTATCTCCCTCAGAGTGTATAACTCCTTGCCGCTGGGGTCTAGTACAAAAGTGGTGTCTGATCCAGCTATTGTTTTATCTCAATATTATTATGAGTTACTTATTAAGGCTTCACTATGAGGAAATATGGGTTGAAAACCAATTTTGAAGATAATACTTTGGAGGCAGGTGGGCAACGCATACCCCTGTATTATAACCAGGAATCCGTTGATGATAAACTTGTCCTGGTAGGCATAGTTATCAAGTAGTCGTTTGATCCCCCTGAGATGGCGTTGCAATAAATGGACGAAGAGATGGTTCATTTTTTGCCAGAATTTGGTACTGACTATGTGACAATGCGCATACTGTGCTTTTGAGGCTTCAAATGACAGCTTAAGCTATATCTATCTCTCAGTTTGATGACACCTCTCAACCCTCCTCAAATGTGAAGGTTGAGTCTGATGAAGGAAGTATTATCATTGACTATTGTAAGGATGGCCAAAGCCCTTTAAATTTACCCCACAAAGTTTTGAAGTCCAACAAAATTCTATTCTGGGTTGGACAAAAATGTACTATTAAACCAGGGCATCAGGCCCATAGAGTAACAGATGTTACTCTACAAATTCCTGAAGGGTTGTATGGTAAGATACTTCCACTACTCCACCATTCCAAAAAATCCCGCTAGTGCATCTGGTGCCAACTATTCGCACCAGGGAAAATTTAAGGTATCATTGATTAATACCTACACTTACCTGGTGCTCGTTCAGAAGCATTAGACAATAGCTTATGTTGCTGGGTTACCTGGCCTTGAGACATCATCTTTATAGTCACCATCTAGCCCCGCTCAAATCTACACTGGAATGTTTGGTCAAATGGGGAAATGTTGTAATTTGACTGACCAACCATTCATTACTTTTAATTTATTTATACTTGTATTTTTGACTAAGGTTTCAATTACTCAGGTGTTAATGCTGAGATTTATCTGTTGAATTAAATTATGACAGAAAGTCTTAATGTCGCTGTCAATTCAATAACTAACTTATGGCGGAATATCTTGTCCACGTGCATACATTTTATATGTAGCTGAATAGCTGTAAAGGTCAAATCCTTACCACCTCACCAGCAATATCCCCCACTCATTTACTATCTATTTATGAGGCTTTCTGGAATCATAATGTAATTACCATTTATTATTATATTTTTTCCTTTCCCCACTGGTGTAAAATAACTGGCAAAGGTTTTTCTTCTAAGATTAAAGCTAATGATTCCTAACAATTTTAAGAATAAATTATGCAGTTCTTGGTACTCTAAGGCGTATTTTTTATTTAACTGAGACAAGCTGACCAGGGGACAGGAATTACCTAGTATGTGTGGAAAACAAAGATATATAAAATTGGGCACCCTGGGGTACTCAGGTTACCCCTGTTGCCAGCGGGACTGCCAGGTATGGAAGGTTGGTGCGCTACTCTGAGAGGGTTTCCCCCGCTATAAAGCAGGTGTGAAGGAAGGGGTCTGTGCGGAGGAACCAAAGTGGGAACCACGATTATATGAGAGCCTGTTGCCTTGGCCTCATATATCCATAGAGCCAGGATTGGAAGTGCTCCAGTAAGTGGACGTGAAACCTATTGATAACTCCATGGATGGTTGGGATTGTTCCCCTGAACGCATCTAAGGCAATGGTGTGGATTGTCCACATTGCAATGGGTATCATTAGGGAGTGGAGGGTAGATGGGATTGGTGACTCAATATGGAGCGCGAGGAGGTTCTTTGATATAGAAAATTCCTGCTCGTTTTGGATCTTAAGCAGGCGCACGACTTCCTGCCATATGGCTTTGGTTGGGGGCATGTTTCTAGGTGGTGATGTAGGGAGCCCTCCCTCCACATACTGCACAGGTTGCATGGAAGAAGTTTGGAGTGGTCCGCCATCCTATAGGTCCTTCTCAGACAGTGCCAGGCGTTGGCTCTTACCCTCAGCTGTAGGAGTGGGTGGTGCGATATTTTCCACACTGTCTTCTGTGTGGTTAGGTCATAGGGGATGTCCAACGCATCTAGGTATTTGATTCTAGAAATGGTTGGGGTCATAGCAAGCATGTCTCTATGGGGGTAGTTTTCTGGATTTCTTAATTTAAAGTGGGGGCTGGGTCATCCCCTTCCCTGCACAGTGCCAGTGTTCTCTACAGTCCATCCCATGTGGCGGATGGTTTGGAAGATGCGTTTAAAATGAGGGGGGGTTCCATGTGGGCCCATTGCGGTAGGGTGTTTAGCAAAGGTATGATAGTAGTCTGGGTGGGCTATGTGGGTTAGTTAATTTGAGCGCCTGTGCGAAGTTAGTCCTCACTGCCCTGGACCAGTGTTGTTGCGGGAGGTCTAGGGCAAGGACTTCCTTTATCCAGGTACCCAGGATGCGGTTGGCGTGGCTCTCAAAATCTACTAGTCCCATGCCTCCGCTTGAGCGTGGGCCAAAGAGTGTTTTCATCCATATGGGAGGATTGGATCCGGGCCACAGCCATCCCTGGATGAGCGCGTGGATTGAAGTTATAAAGGTGGGTGAGAAGGCGATCGCGTGGGCAGGGTACAATAGTATTGGGAGGATGAGTGAGTTAGCAACTGTTATCGCCCCATTAGTCCTGGGGATCTTCCCTTGAGGGAGGTTACGCGGTTGGATACCCTCTGTAGTAGGTTGCTTTCCATTGTCTCATTGGCATATCCCCCTGTTTCCAGCCATATTCCAAGGTGGCGGACAGGAGTGGTGGTGGGAGGTGATTCAAAAGGTAAAATGAGTGGGTTTTTCCCTTGTATGGGGGTATGAGGTTCTGGTGTTGTAGCCCAGTTGTTAGTGTACTTGCTTAAGAGAATGATTTCTGTTTTTCTTTTGTTGAGCGATGTGTTGCTCACCATGGAGTATTCCTCTAGGGTGCATTCCAGCTGTCGGGCATCATTGTTATTAGCTATACCTGCCATGCAGTCATCCGCGAAGGCCAGTATCTTGACTGTTGGATGGCCTTGTGCAGTAATGCCCATGAGGCGTGAGTCAGTTACGCGGAGAAGTGGATCAAAACTGAAATTATACAGCAGTGGGCTGAGGGGGTCCCCTTGTTTAAGCCCTCTGTGTGGTGTGATCTTGTTAGTTAGGAAGCCAAGGCAAATACAGCCATGGTTGCAGATTCTGTAAGGAGCATCGCCCAGTTTATGAATCTGGGTGGGAGTTTGAAAGCGTGTAGGCTTTCTTTTAGGTATGGCCAACTAACGCGGTCATATGCCTTTTCCTGGTCTAAGAAGACCAAGGCTTTAGTTGCTTTGGACTGACATATGTTTGCAACAGGGTGTATGTTGGTACAGAATGAGCGCCCTGGTATAAACCCAAACTGGTTGGGTGACAGGACGTCAGAGGCAATTGCGCCTAATCTGGCTGCTAAAATTTTTGTTAGAATTTTTGTGTCAGTATTAGAGAGTGTGATTGGACGCCAGTTGGCCAGGTCCATTTTTTCACCCTTTTTATACAAGGTTATGACATATGATTCATGGCCACCAGGTAGGAGGCGTGTTTCCAGCAAGCACTGGTTCATAAACGCCAATAGGAGGGGGGCAATTTTCTGAAAATATTTTTTGTAAAATTCGTAGGGTATCCCATCAGGCCCTGGGCATTTCCTACGTGGTGCACCGCGGATTTTATCCCAAAGATCCTCCCATGTAATTAGATTTAGAATATTGTAGTTTGGCGGTGTGCTTTGTATTCCAGCAGTTTGTATAAATTTTTTGGTTTTTGTGGGTCTGTCAGCATATCACGGTATAATTTGGTGTAATAGTGGTGTACTTCTGCATTGACCTCCTCAGGGTCAGTTGCCACGGTGCTGTCAGTCTTGTGGACCTGTGTGCACGCAGGCTGGTTATTGCGGGAGTGGAATTGGTGGAAGAAATATGTTGAACATGCTTTGCCTTCCTTAATGAACTTACCTTTGTTTGATACTTTTATTCTGTGTTGGTTCTCGAAGATGAGGGTGTTTAGTTGGGCAGATATTTCCGCTCATTTACATCCCCAGTTGGGGCTATACCCGGATCTTGGGGTGTTAAACTTAAGGTGGTCCAGCTCTGCCAAGGTACGCCTGATTGTGACTGTATTGGCGGTGTACTTACGTGACGCAAGATGTCAGGTTTTGTTGATTAGTTCCTTTTTGAAATTTGCCCATGTTACAATGGGATCCAATGTGAATGGGGCGGTGAATTCTATGTTCATGGCCTTGTGTTCAACCCAAACAGATATTTTGGGTAATTTTATGTTTTCTGGGTGTAGATTTCTCTTGGGCGACACCTGTGCATGGGTTCAGGTTGGCAATAACTGCACTGAAACAAGCTGGTGGTCAGAGAAATTGGCTTTTTTATGTTGTAAATTTGGAAATTCCTGATCGTTAGATTTGTGGAATGAGGATGTGATTGATGTGGCTCATTTATATGAGCACTCCCTCGCATATGTTGGGCTATGTCATGTGGGTAGGGAGTGGTGATCAGGGGGGAGGGCATCCTGTAGACCAAGGGATGCCTTCATTGTGCATAATTTGATGCATCCCAGTGGGTATCCCCTGGGGTTTGGCCATCAGTCCATGTCAGGGTTATCCCAGCAGTTAAAGTCACCCAACAGGATGGTATCTGGTGGGAGAGTGAGTGTTGGAACAGTTTTGAGAAATTGTTTTCTCTTGGCTACAGTGCACAGTGCATATATGCATGCTATCGAGATTGTTTCCTCTTGGCATGTGATTGTTGCTACCAGGATGCAGCCGTGAAGGTATGATGATGAGTTTGTAATTTTTAATTTTTTGTTATTTTGGATGATCACCCCACAGTGAGACATCCATACTGATTGTGATGGTGAAACCCTGGATGACCAGGATCATTCTTCCCCTTGTAGACAGTGGGTTTCTTGGATGGCCAAGATGTCTACAAGGGGTTTTTGCAGGAAGTCCAGCTTTTTGGCTTGGGACGTTTGAGCCCTGGCTCCCGCGATGTTTAGCATCCCTATTGATACTGAGGTGCCCGCGGCGCCTCAGGAGCAGTTGGGAGGGCCCTCTGGCCCTAACCCACTGCAGCTCAGCTTTGGCCATGCTCTGCATCTGTACTAAAACTCTCTCAGTGACAATGTCAGTTCCCTTGATCTTACTCGATTTTTCACAGGAATTGTGGGTTTTGGATTTGCACTATCTTTTAACGCACATGTCTCATGATGGTTCAATGCGGGGTGCTGATTGGGTTCTGTAATTTTGGGGTTTGAATTTGGAGATTTGTGCAACTGAATTTTCGCCCATATTGCGGCTGAATTGTTCCTCAAAGTGTTCATGATTGATGTTGCTTGGTGACTCAGTTGAGTTGCTGTGAAAATTTTCAACTTGGGAATATTGTTCTGATTGGTTGGCTTGGTGTATATCCAAAATATCCTCTTGAATTTTTCCAGGGTCGATGGATGATTCTGCGTGCACTGCTGCCTTGGCCACTGCCCACTTGTGGGCTTTTTGTGCCACTTTGCATTGTTTATGTGTAACTGGGTCCACGATGGAGTAAAGTCCATCTTCACCCCAGCGGAATGGGTGGTGGCCGTCAGTCATTCTAGCGAAGTTTTTGTTACTTTCATCCATGGCTTCCTCACAGTAGTCTGCTTCCATTAAGCCCTCCTTCATGGGGCATGCGTGTTCCTTATGTCCCAATGAACCAAAGTGGTTGCATATAGGAAGTGCACATTCCAGTGTAACTTGGAATGTGGATGACTGTCCCCCATCCGCAAAGTGAAACTCTGCTGTGCGGGGGATTCTTGATAAGTCATCTTCCACTTCAGGGAATGGGTTGATCATGGCGATAGCTTTGCCTGTGCACAGGGTTGACATCAGGCAAAACATTGTAATTCGAGTTGCATAAATTCTCCATAGGCTATGAGCCCTTTGTGGAGCTCCTCCTCAATTTTTTTTATGAGGAAGGTTGTAGGGAGCAAGTCGAAGGAGATGAACAAAGTTTTTGCTTTGTTCCTTCTGGTGTGCGTGGTGCGCACTATTTTTTTACCCTTGGGAAGGGCAATTTCGATGCAGACTTTTGCTGCGGCATCCACTTCTTTGGCTGTTTTGAAACCAATATTGATCCAGCTGTGGCCCATGTTGTTGGTGGTGACATATACTGCATGGGGGAAAGAGAGGGCTGTGCCTCACATGTTTTCTCCCACAGGGTTGGGGACTCATCCCCAAGGAAGAGTCAGAGCCCGTGTTCCACCTTTGAAAGGGGTTGGTTACATTGGATATACATGTATTGATCTTGTTTTATAGTAAATGCCATAAACCTGGACAGTGTCTGAGTTTGTGGTTTCTTGGCGGCTTGGGTTCCTGGTCCCCCTCCAGGGCGTTTCTTGCCCTTGGGTGCACCGTTTTGCGCACCTCTTGATGTGACGCTCGCCCAGGCTGTATTAGGTTTATTATTAAAATCACCCATCTCTCCATTGTGATTATCAAAAATTGCTTTTCAAATCGAATTGTAGCAACTAAAGTAATTGTTACATGAGAGAAAAGCCAATTATCATGTGTATTTTATTATGATATAAATGAAATTGAACGGGGTCTTTTTCCACCTAGCTTGTATAAAGAAGAATAATAAAAACTTTGATACTAATTATATATCTTCTGTCTTATAGGTTACTATCCCTATACAGTTCTCCTTATTTATTACATAAATTAGTTGGTCTATGCAGTTTTAGTTGAGCCTCAGCACTTATTTTTAACATATGAGGCTTGTATAATTGTATCTTTAAAGTTTTTTAGTGCATCAGGAAACATCTGGGTTCAGCTCAGAATTGCATTATGCACAAAACTTAATTGATAAGTTTATTAAAATGCTTTTTTTATGCCGCAGATTTTAACCCCACCTCTGTAGTTGCATCAATGAAGTTAACCCCTGTCAGGAATTTGGGGGAGGAACAACAACCCAGCCCCTATTAAGCAGGGCCCCAAAGCACCCAGCGAGTTTATAGGCCATTAAGGCCCTAACTAAAACTTAAAATGGAAAGGAGATAGTTGAGAAATGGTAATTTATTAAAATGATCTTTAAGGTATTTATAGAACCTTGATGGATTGGGAATGGGTGGATTCAGCATTGATTGCCAAAGCCAAGGGAATATAAATAAATGTATATAAATAATACATGGGGAGTGGGAGCATCCTCAGAATTAGTCGCTGGTGCTCCCAAAAGGGTAACTTGATTGGGTTGAAATTAGATGGTAAACCCTGCAGCCCAACTGATTGTTTGGCATCCTTGGCATTAGTCACTGGTGCCAAAGTTATGATTATTAATTTATAATTCTTTATTGAGGGTCAATCCCCAATACTTTAGGCAGGGCTTACCCCAAGTTAGTGTGGAGCCGCATCCAGCATCTGCCCATAGGCAGGTCGCAACCCTTAGTCAAGGCGTCCCCCGACTAAGGGAGAATCCCAACACCCCCAGCGCATAATAACTCTTCTCTGGCTAAAGACCCTATGGTTGGGGTGGACCACAGAAACAGAAGGGTAATGTCATGTCACATGACATGATTCTTGGTTTAGATGGAAAGGACAAAGAGGGAATGAGAATGGCCAAAGGGACGAAGTTGGCCACCTTTTTGTAGCACTAGTGCTGCTAAACCCAAAAAGGGGGAGCTGCCACTCATCCTTGTTTGCAAATGAGCCATGTAAATGTGTTGAGAAGTCAATATAACTGGCCAATACGCTATATATTCCGGCAGATTAGAAATTGAAGTCAAGATGAGTCTCAGGATTGACAAAAAAGACATATGTATACTTTTCTTTCTCGTTGCAATCACTTTTGCAACCTATTCAATTCAAGACTGAATCTAGTTTGATAATCTCACAGAGGAGATTATTCTGCGCCCATGTCAGGGAGCAGTTGGGCAGTAAAGTAAGAGGAGCAGGTGGAAGGCCCACGGCCTCCAACGTTTAAAAATGCCCCGGAGAAACCGGCGGAATAGAAAATTTTTTTAAAAAACTGGTGGCCACTATTTCCCTGGAGATACTCACATGACAAGCACAATGCAACTAGTACATCAACACACCACACTCCCAGCCACTTTTGTCGGTGGAATTCGGAGTCCATATGTATCTGGACATCCAACAAACAGCCTTATGGGAAAAATTTTGTGAAGATGTGCACACAATTTTCCCAACCGCGGTGTACGTTGCACCTCACTCCATGTCATGCGGTTGGCTGACCCTGGGTTTTGAAAGCAAACAGGCAGCAGACGAGGCTGTGGCAGTGCGCGTAGTGGTTGACCTCCCTGAAGGGCAATGGGTCATTGAAACCAAATGCACCAGATGGACAAAATCAAACCAAATTTTCCTCACGTTTGACTTTTTGCCTACTACGGTAAAATGTGACAATTTGGAACAACACCTGAAAGATGGTCTCGCCATATATGGCGAAATACAATCTTTCAGATGTAACGCTTCACGCTGATGCCACACCTGTGCACCGGCAAAGCCATCGCAGTCCTGACCCCAACTGAGGAGATCATGAAGGACCTAACCCAGATCCCGCACTCCACTTTTATCAATATTGCAGGGCATACCACCCACCCATTCTAGGTGACCGTGGACAGCGCGCCCCCCATTTGCACCCACTTTGATGCGTTTGGCCATAAGGCGCACGCATGCCCCACCAAGGAGGGTGTCACATTCCAAGAGCACCTCTCAGCGGCCATGGCCAGCGGAGAGGTGCACTACAAACCAACCGCGAGCACCAAAGAGGCTTTCCCGTGGGGAGCACAAGGCAGCTACCTACTGGTAAAGCCTATCTCCCCGTAAGAGTGGAAGAAGGCCAAGCAGGCCCACAGGGCCGCGGCCAAGGAAGCAGCCAAAGCCACCACTGCTATCCCACACTCACAATGCCAGGAGGACATTGAAACCTTCGCGGCGGAAGCAACTTGAGAATCCATCAACCAATCAGATTGGGAAGCCCACACCAAGAGGGCCACTCAATCTGGGGATCTGATGGGGGATTCGATCTCACCCAATCATTGCACCCAAGCTCCAGTCAAAACTGACTTGAGACCCATCCCAACTGAAAATTTTTTTTGACTCGCTCAATGGTGCACTGAACTCATCCGCACCGCAAAAATTTTGTCTGACATCAGGAAAACAAAAAGTGAAGGCTAAAGCCAATGCAACTCTTTCCACAAAAATTAACAAAAACCCTGATAGCGTTGCTGCTAACACCCACGCTGCTGTGAAGGCCTGTGGGGATCTAGAGGAGGCTGGTGGGCCCAGGTGCCCACCCCCTCACACCTAAGGTGCAAAAGGGGAAACCTTCACTTTAGGGACATTGAATATCGCCGGACTCAAGGCTCTTCATCATAGACTAGGAAACTGAGTTTTTTACAACACAATTTACCCGTGGATTTCCTGGCCATCCAGGAGTCCCACTGTCCATGAGGTTCCGAGGAAGCTTGGAAAACAATGCTCCTCCCATCCCTATCCTTTTGGTCAAAGCACTGTGGGGTGCTAATTCGGAAAAACAATTTTTTCAAATTTTTATCCTCAGAAACATTCCTAAATGGCTGAGTTCTTGTTGTCACTTTCTCGTGGGCCAACATAGCGCACACAATCGTCAACATCTATGCCCCAAATGATGCACACAAGTGTCAGGAATTTTTCTTGTCAGTCAAATCCCTCCCACTACCCACAGACTCTTTCCTAGTTGGCAACATGAACTGTTGGCTAAACACACCCAACGGACCGGTGGCCTTCCTCACCCCACGCCCCCCAGGGTCACGTAGAACTGCGCGTTCTAAAGGCCACCCTCAGGTTAATGGATGTACTGCCGCGACATGCCCCACTGCTCAAAAACATGATGTGTCCCCACATCCACAATGGCCAACTAAGGTCCATGACACGCATTGACCTTATCCTAACGCCAGCGAAATTCCAACCCAACATCTCACACTCAAAACAAAAAAATGGAATTCTCTGACCATTGACTGGTCTCGCTAACCTACCACCTACCTGCCACAGCTGCTAAGGCCCCACATTGGTGCAAAATCTCCCCTCTGATCTCGCGTCGCCAGGATTTTATGCATGGGTGGAAGCAGCAACTTTGGCAAAAGAGTTTGTTGCACCATTTTGTGCGGACCCCATTTCCACATGGGCAACTTTCAAAGATGACACCATCTGCCACTCTTGCCATCTCTCCTCCAGACACTCATGAGCCACATCGGCAGTCATTTCGCGCGCTCTGGCAGAGTTGGCACACCTGGAGTCCAACATCCCAGATACAGGATACAGCTCTGCATGGGGCTGGAAGTGGGCGGAGGCAGCCGCCCACCTCAACGCACTCGAAAGGCAACACAAACATTGGGTTTGTGTTCAGTACAGGGCCACACGCAGCACAAAAGGTGACAAGTGCACCGCACATTTCTTTAAAAAAAATTTCGCACCACGCCAGAGCGTGGCCTGCACACAGGTGCGAAATTAGATGATTCCATTGCAGATACGCCAGCCAAAGTGGTAATCAAAACACAAAAGTATTACTCCGAGTTATACTGAGCCAAACCAATTCAGCCAGCTGAAATGGTGGAATTTCTCAACCAAGCTCATATCCGCACCATTTTCTGATACCCAGAAATAATGAATTTAATTACTCCGAATGAATTATGGACTACCATTCGCGGTGCGCCAAACTGAAAATGCCCAGGCCCAGATGGCATTCCATATGAGTTCTACAAAAAGTATTTCAAATATATATCCCCATTGCTGCTCGCCTCACTTAACCAAAGCCTGTTGGAAACACGCCTCCTACCAGGAGGACATGAGGCCTTTACTGTCACGCTCTTCAAGAAAGGGGATAAGCTAGACTTAGCCAACTGGTGCCCCATTTCTCTAACAAAAACAGACACCAAAATTTTAACAAAAATCATGGCTAGCCGTTTAGGGACTGTAGCATCTGCCACCATCTCCCCAGAACAATTCGGGTCTATACCCAGAAGGTCGATTTGGGATAACGTGCACTCTGTGGCTAATGTATGTCAGTCCACAGCCTCTGGGGCACTTGTATTCTTGGACCAACAGAAGGTCTATGATAGAGTAAACTGGGAATACATCAGGGCCTGCCTCCATCACTTCCGCTTACCCCCTTGCTTCATCAACTGAGTGATAATGCTCACAGAATCTGCAACAATGGCAGTACGTGGCCCTAGCTTCCTAACGGTAGTAGTCCGCCCTCAAAGGGGCTTGTGACAAGGGGACCCCCTCAGCCCACTCTTATACAACTTCAGCCTTGACCCACTACTGCGAAATGTGAAAGCCCAACTCAATGGGGTCCATGTGCCAGGCCAAGCCCCAGTCAAGATAATGGCGTTCACAGATGATTGTTTGGTTGGGGTGTCTAATAACCAAGATGCACGCGCGCTTGAAGCTCTCATCCAGTAGTATTCCCGGGTAAGCAACGCGGCACTGAACGCTTCCAAAACTGAAAATATCCTCCTTGGTCAGTTTCAGAACTGCTGGACCCCAGCAATTAGTTCCCAACCCGGACCATCTGCTCGCCCATGTCCTCGCCCTACTAACCCAACACACACCGCCCCACTGGTGCTCCCCTTTTTACCACTTCCTACCGTAGGACCAGTATGCCATCTGGGCGTGTGGATGGAGGCAGGCGGATACGCGTCTGCAGTAATGGAGTGCCATATTCTGGACAACGTGACAAAGCGAATCGCCTCTCTCAGAGCCCACCCTACTTCCCTTACTGGCAGGGTTGCTCTAGCCAACTCTAAGCTCCTCTCCAAAGTCTGGTTCAGAGCCCACACCATCCCCTTCTCACCAAGCTTCTTCAAATCCTTGTATGCCTTGCTGCAAGGATGGCTTTGGTCAGGCCGCCCTCCACCAGTACGACTAGAGGTCATGTTTGGCCCTCATCATCATGGTGGCATGGGCCTGCTCGACTTCAAAGCCCACTCTGCCAAGATCCTGGGCACCTGGATTGCGGCCGTCACCGCCCCTACACTCCCCTCCCAACATAGGTCCCGTGCATCCCGCTCCAAGTTCTACCGCGCCTTGGGCCTTAACAATCCATCGAACCCTCACTCCTTGATGAATTACCTGGCTTCACACCCATCAGCCACAGGTCCTCACGGGACTAAAACCCACTACAAACGAATCCTACTCTCCATGCGGAGCGCTGAGTGGAGAATTTGTATTAGCGGACATACAACCCAAAGAGGCCGCCCCTCTCCTCAGTTCACACAAGAGGTACAGGGGCTACCCATCCATGATGGCGTGATCCCATTCGGCCCCATGTCCTATCCAGGGTGGACTACCTGGACGTGATGAACATCCCTTACTCCATTGAGACCCAAAAACTATCTGGAAATACGCACACCATCCTCTGTTGCAGCCTCAAGTCCGCTCCCATGTGTGGTGCAGCCTGAGGCAGGTGTATCATACAGCTGAGCGCTCTAACGCTTTACACTCATCCTGTGTGTGTGGCCAGTATGGAACGCTGTTCCACCGCCTGGAGAGGTACCTACCTCTAAAGTGATATGGCGCGAAGTTCAACGTCTGCTGGGCCAGGATCAAACGCATCCCTTCAGTCTGTCAAGAGATATGTTCGCTCTATCAATGGCCTCCTCCATTCCACCCTCCCTCCGTGCTTTGGTAGTTGCAATCGCCGTGTAGACCATCCACACGATTGTCTTAGATGCCATCGCAGGCTCCTTCCTACCCTCCCAGAAGCTGTCCACAGATTCCAGTCTCATTTGGTGGACCATTTTCAAGCGTGGATGTTCGGATACCTCCCACCGCGTTGCTGACAGCTGGTCTCCTCCTGGTTCCCAGTCTGGTTCATCAAATCAGACACCTTCCTCCGTGTTCAATTGTGGCTACGGCCCCTTCACACGTTCCCTCCCCCTCCCATAAGTGGCGTTCCCGCTGGCAACAAGAGATAGCATCGCTTCTCTGGGGTGCCTTCCATGTTACTAAGTTTTGTCTCTTCTGAGTCATATTTGAAAGTGTCCGTCCCATGGTCGGCCTTCCCTGAAATAAATTTAAAAAAAACATATGTATGATTAGTGAATTGATTAAAGTGTTGACTGCTCAGTAAATTGAGGGAAATTATGCTGAGACTTTAAGATAGACAAAACTCCTAGAAAAGGGAAAACAAATTAGAGATTACCAAGCAGAGGATGCACTCAGCTTGGGAGATCAAGATTTAAGAGTTGAACAAAATATTGAGAAGGGAGGTCTTTGGAGAGGTTTTGCAGTGTAAATCTGGAATTATTAGCAGAGTAATAAAGTATCAATAGGGGCAATTGCTCCATATCATGTTTAGGGTTTTATTAGAGCCAGCAATCTCCACATTATTTGATTCAGTTGCTCAGTGGCTTTACCCTGTGTAAACCAACTCGGCGGAATCAAGCCATTACGCTGAGAATTGACAGTGGTGCTCACTACAGGAGCCCACTGGTTAACTGTAGCTTATAGGCACTAGGACAAAATGGCGAGCCCTCACTTGTTATGACAAAACTTGATTGGATTCCATGCGCGATATGCTGAGGAAGTGCGGGAAGCATCCAATGATGAACCAGTACTTTTTTTTAGTAACAGAGCCGGGTGATGAAGATTCTATGGTCAATTTTCAATTAGAAACCTGTCCTGAGTTGATGGCAGATAAACAAGTTCGATATACAAATGTGACCCCTCAGCAGCTGTGTGGCATTATGGAATGGCTTCTTCAGGGGTATCAACTCTATGAAGATGAGGTGAGGGGAGCATGCTTTATGCTTGTTCTATAATCATCTGGTCCAAAAAAACCGCTATGCAATGCAATGCCCTATCTGGACGCAACTACAACAGGGCTGTCTCATCAGTTTAGTAATCATGGAACTGAAGAGTATTTAGTCGCTTATGTGCAACCATCTATCTTCCAGATACTGCGTGTGCTGGCTTGCCACAATATTGAAATTGGGGACATAATGCGGATCATTAAAGCCCATCAGAATGATACTCACCTCCTACTTGACTGCTTTGATCACTCTTTTTTGGAGATGCAGGGGTGCTGGTACAGGTGGACCACCATGTTGGGATGTCTGCTGTCAGTTGGAAGTTTTGTGCCACAGTTGAAGCTAGAGTTACCTTGAATGATAGGAGAACTGTTAGATTGGCATGGTCTATCAGCGGAATAAATTCAGGATGTAACCACGTTAGGAAACAATACTGAGTGCATTATGGACCTAGCAGAATGGGCGAAGCGCTTGAAGCTGCGATAGCTCAGGTCAGGGAAAGGTTAAAGCTGACAGAATGGCGAATAACATATCATGTTGGTTTCATAGCAGCTGACTCTAGTCAACTTCGCATTGAGTAGAGTAATCAGTAGATGGTGGACAACGTCCTCATCCCTCTGTTGACGTCCCTCAAATATCTCCAGTTGATATGTCAGGTTACACAATTGGAAATAGTTAGTCAGGCTAAGCGCAGTCAAGCCATTCCTCTTCCGTTCATTGAGATGGGAGAGTATGCAGATATGCGAGCATGGCTGGATACCTTTTGATGGGTCAATGATGAACTGGTGTGAGAATGGACCACCCTCATTAACCAGGTTCCAACACTAATTGACAAGCACATAATGCTAGCAGACAGCACAAAAGAATGCTTAGCACAATGGAGGACTTCCTCTCATGAATACAGGTAGTGGAGCAGAAACTAGACTTTGAGCGGGAATTCAGCGTGAGTTGCAAAATTAGTATGAGATGCTTCAACAGGATTTTCAGGATGGCCGGCGTAGTTGATATTCAGTTAAAATGGAACAAATAATCAATGAACATTTTGCTGAGAAAGACAAAGCCAGGGGAATTGGTGCAGTTAGTGGTTATTCATGGAAGGAATGTTATGGATTAGTCAACAAGTATCCCTCTGGGTTGCAGCAGACCCTCATCGCAACACTACTTCTCCTGAGTCTGTTTTGGCGGATTCTATTCCATCCAACCACCCTACAATAGCTCACAAGGAGATGTCTCCCCTAGTCATTCTGAACCCAATTTGGATGCTCGTCATGACTGGAGCTTAAAGCAAGGCAAATCTGTTTGAGTCAAGAACTTACCACACTTTAGTCATGATGGGAATATGCATGGCTACTTTAGGTGATTTGAATTTTCTGTGGATTGGGCTTCAGATCCTCAGAAAGCAAAACTGTTGCTGTCCTCTTTCGATGTGAAGAGCACCAATCAAGTCACCTGCTACCTTCCTAATAGCTTAGTATCTTACAAATAGGTAAAAGCAACTGTCATGCAGCTGTTTGGGGGCGTGGCCAAGATGGCCTAATGAAAGGCTGACTTCCCTGCTGTACAGTTCCACCAAAACAAGTCTCTATTAGAGTTCGCTGGATGATTCTCAGCGGAAGCGCATGATTTAATTAGAGCCAGCATTTTATCTGCCGGGATGTCAGTATAGCAATGACAGCAGCTGTCAAAACATATCAGGAATTACATAACTCTATGTGTAACGAGTGGATTCACTCCAATACTCAACAAATAAATTAGGCAGTAAGAGCCATGTTACTGACCATACTAGGTACAGGCCCACAGAGGCCCATCCCTGAACCTGACTGCCATGTCTCATTGTTGCCACGTATTCTCATACCACTGTTCCCACAACGCTGCACATCAACAAAAGAGTTTGGGACCAGGAAAGAGCCAAGAACAACGCCAACGTCACACTGAGCTCACTGGTGGAGCTCATAGTTTTGATCCAAATCACTATAATTCTTTTATTTAAAGTTAATGTCTTCTGAGCAAGCAAAAACCTTTATTTAAATTTCGTTCTTCCTCATAGAAGATGCAACTGCCCTTCAGGGTTGCGACGTCCTCCTCTAAATAGTGCACTGCTAATATGAAATAAGCTTTTCTTTTGATTAAACTCTTCTGAGCCCCAACTACCACATCATTAGTGAAGATTCGCCATCTCACTGGATCACCATCCACGCCTTTCATAAGACTGTCGTCATTCTGCACATGTGATTCAGTTTTGGTTGGCGATTTCACCCAATTCCAAACATACCAAGTTTGATTACCATTGGATCAGGGCCACAATCAGATCAATTTCCACATGATCCAAACCAATGTACGGATCAGGAGCCTCCTGATCCATTACATTACCCCCCTGTGAAGACCAGAACTCCTTGACCTTCTCTGGACATCAACACAATCCTCCTTCATTTGCCACATTGCCTCATCCACCGGATAGCCCTTTCACTTCACCAGCAGTTGCTGCCAGCCTCTCACCCACTTGGCATCCTTTATCCGTTCCACCTCAACTTCTGGCACCTCTCCCTCTCTAGAATTCAGCGGTCCTAGATGCTCCAGCCCCTCACCCCTGAATGCCTATAGCTGGGAAGAATGAATAACTGGATGGGATTTGGAACCTACTGGCAAACTCAGCTCAAAGGCAACCTGATTAATGGCTTGGATGATCCAGTACGCGCCCAAAAACCTTGGACCCAGATTACTGACTGTTGACCAGGATGGCATAGTTCTTGGCCGCCACCAATACTAAGTCCCAGGTTCAAACGTTGGATCCAGCGCCCTTCAATAATCTGCCTGCTGCTTCTGCTGGATAGAGTCCTCCTCCAAGTTCCCTCATAGCTTATTCCTGATATCTGACATGGTACATAACATCTCATCCACCCCCTGACAGTCGCCGCCCACAGATCTCCCATTCACCCTAGGGTTGAGTCCATGATTTTCAAAACATGGAGACATTCCTGTTGAGGATTGAGAGTGATTTTTGTAAGCAAACTGGGCCATCTGTACCCACGAAACCCAGTCATCCTGTCAATCAGACACATAACATCGAAGATATTGTTTGAGCATCTGATTTACCCTCTCCATTTGTCCATCGGATTATGGATGGTACATTGAGGACCAACCAGGCCTAATTTCCAAATTTTCCAATAAACTCGACCAGAATTTTGAAACAAACTTGTGGGCCCCAGACCAAAATGATCTCCTCAGGTAATCCATGTCAGGAGAACACCTCATCTGTGAAAATACTCATCACATCCTTCACCAAAAAACTCCCAGTACATGGGAAGAACTCAGCATATTTGGTAATTCTATCTATGACCACCATAACCGCGTCCTTTCCCTGCACCTTTGGGAGTCCCACTATGAAATTGACACTAATTAAAATCCAAGGGGCTTGCGGTATTGGAAGAAGATTCAACTTACCTGATGGTGGTTTCTTGATGGCTTTGACTTTGCACATACCAAACACTCCCGCATGTACTTATGGACATCCTTACAAAGGACCAGCCAAAAATACTCCTGCTGCACCAATTCCATCGTCTTCTACTCTTGGGTGACCCACCAGCAGATGATCATGAGAAGCCTGGATTACATCCCATCGTAATGTTGGGTTAGACACCCATATGTGCAACTTGTGGTAAAGCACCCCAACCCTCTTCATGAAATCTGCATGGTACTGGTGCAGTCAACCCTTCATTATCTCAGCTTTCAGCCTTCAGGCAAATTCTGCGCTTCTCTGATTCCAGAAAACTTCCTCCCCCAACACACTCCCCCTATCTTCCATCATCGCGAAATAGTCCAGTCAGAACATCATAGACATGTTGAACTCCTCTATTTCCTCCTTCTCATACACAAAAGCACCATCTTGACTCAACCAATCCGCCAGGACATTCAAAGCCCCAGGCCTGTACTCCACCCAGAAATCATAACGGACCAGCTCTACATGCCATCTGGCCTGTCACTGGTTCATCTTTCTGGGTTTGCGATAGTACTCCAAGGCTTTGTGATGCGTCTGAATAACAAAAGGATGCTGGGCATAGAGCAGGTGATGTTGCCATTCATGCAAGGCCGCCATCACTGCCAACAGTTCCTTATCATATATAAGGTAGTTCATTTCTGCAATGAGCAACTTATGGCTTAAGTAACACATGGGATGCTTCAACCCATCTTCCCCTTCATGAAACAATACTGCTCCACGGCATAATTTAAAGCATCCGTCTTGACCACAAAGGGTTTCCCAGGGTCCGGATGGGCAAGTATGGGTGCAGTAAGTAACTTACCCTTCAGTAATTCAAATGCCTGTGCTTCTTCCTTTCCCTATATGAATGGAATGTATTGGGTTAAGCGCGTGAGTGGTAAGGTCATCTGGGAAAGATTCTATACAAACCAATAAAGGAAGTTCAATGTTCCCAAAAAAACTTTGCACCCCCATCTGATCCATGGGGGCTTTCCATGCCTGCACCACCCAGAGCTAATCTGGACACACCTCCAATCCATTACAGAATACCATGTTGCTGAGGAACGTTACTAAGCTTCGGTTGAACTCGCACTTGGAAGGCTTCAACTTTAAGCCCATTTGGCTGATCACCCCCAAAACTTCCCAGACATCTCATACATGCTCCTCCTGGGACTGCGAGAATACTAAAATATCATCCATATAAGTGGTGCAGCATCGACCAATCATCCCCCCAAGGACATGGTTGATCATCTGCTGGAACACCGCTAGGGCATTCCTCAGCCCAAATGGCATCACGCGATATTGGTACACCTCTAGGTGGCACTTGAACGCTGTGTATTGAAGGTGCTCTTGTCTCACCAGTATCTGATTAAATGCGTCCATGAGGTCAAGCTCTGTAAACATTGTGCGTCCAGTAACCATTGGAAGAATGTCTTCCAACAGGGGCATCTGATATTGATCTGGCTCCGTGACCATGTTTAAACGTCGGAAATCCACACATGGGCGTAAATCGCCACTCACCTTCAGTACTAACAATACAGGAGACACCACTGGAGACATGGAAGGCTCGATTAAACCTTTGTTCAACATCAACTCCACATGGCCCTCCAATACTTCTCTGGCCCGTTCATTAAGAACATAGACCAGGCATCCCCTGGGAAGCTCTGACCCCTCCTTGAACTGAAATGAATTTGCGAAAGAGCCCATAGGGGAAAAAGCGAACTTCTGATGGGACTAAATACATCAACAAAGTCACTATATACAGGTGGTAGCTCTACCTCCTGCATCCCCCTAAGCTCCTGAATCCACTTGGGACTTTGCCTCTGACCTCCATCTTCCACATCATCCAAGGTCCAATCTGCGGCAATAAGGTAATCATCTTATGCAACAAATCAATCTGTGGCTGGAAGCGATGCCACCATTGCATCCCAGCACCACAGGGTGGGCTAGATTCCAGATCTCACAGAAATCCTCCTTCAACCAAAATGGGTTCTGCCAAACGATAATCAGGGGCTCCAAAACCCATGATGAGGCTCTTCTTGACACATCAGCGAACGCTACCTAGGACCCCTTCTCATCTCCAACTTCAAACGTTCTGCTAAGGCGAACTCCACATAATTTTCCTCATCCCATGTATCCACCATGGCCAACACCTTCTCTGTCTGACCATGTGAATTTAACTACGCCAGAATAAATAAGTTAGGATAAAGTGAAGAAGAAGTTTTAATGTTAGAAGCATCCTTGGATTGAAAATTTTCAGGTAAGGTAGGTTGGGGACTATAGCTCTGCCCAGGTCCCTGGCCTGTTCTCCCTGACTCCTCACCCCTTTCCTGGTGGGATCCTCAATGGATATTCCTGAAGCTCTGGGGAGAACCCCGCCAACCTCCACATCCTCTTCTGGCTACAACGGGCGACTGGACCCTTCCCAGGGACCTCAAATCCTCTCGCTGGTCAAGCGCCAATGCCAATTGTTTCTCCACTTGCACTGCCAAAGAAATTTTTTCTCCCAACAAACCCTGAACTTTAGCAGCCGCCATGATGGCCAACATGTTCCCTTTCAGCCCTTGTCTAAACATATGCGATGATTGTGAATCTGAGGCTCTCGCTGCTTTTGCCAATGAGCGGAAAATCTGCCCATATTCTTCCACTGATCCTCAGCCCTGACATACTGTCAACAAAGCTGACCATGTCTCATCCTGCGCCTCATCTGGAAAGGACGCTTGGTCAATCCAGTCCACACACTCATCCATGGATCTAGGAAGACGACCTTGCTCCTCAACCAACTCTTGCATCCACTTGGCAAGATCTGGGGGTAGTACCTCCGCGATTTGCACGATCTGCTATGAGAAAGGGGTCTCCCCACCCATTACTTGAGCCAACCGCGCCTGAAAATGAATCCGCGATACCACTTGGTGGATCTTCTCTAAAGCATCCATGGAAAAAGAGCCCTACTTTTTGTGGACGTAGGTCCTCCTGGCGTTCCTCCATCTTAACAGGTCTTAAAACACACACTTGAATCACCTTTTTTATTATGAACATAAGCGAGAAGCTCACCATCACCACTCTAAACACATGGTGGTACCATTCCTCCCCTCCTGGAGCCACCACCTCTTCTTAAGGACCCACAAGACTGACAGAAAAGTATTTGAGTTGCGTTTAATATAACGGGCAGTTTGCACCAATATGTAATGAATGAACTGGGCAGTTTGAGCCATGTTACTGACCATACTAGGTACAGGCCAAAGAGGCCCATCCCTGAACCTGACTGCCATGTCTCATCATTGCCACATATTCCCATACCACTGTTCTCATGATGATGCACATTAACAACTGAGTCTGGGATCAAGAAAGAACTGAGAACGACGCCAATGCCTCACCGAGCTCACTGGTGGAGCTCATAGTTTTGATCCGATCCACTATAATTCTTTTAAATAAAGTTAATGTCTTCTGAGCGAGCAAATATACTTTATTTGAATTTTGTTCTTCCCCATAGAGAAGATGCAGCTGCCCTTCAGGGTTGCGACGTCCTCCTCTAAATAGTGCACTGCTAATATGAAATGAGCTTTTCTTTTGATTAAACTCTTCTGAGCCCCAACCACCACATTGTTAGTGAAGATCCCATCCCACTGGATCACCATCCACGCCTTGCGTAAGCCCATCATCATTCCGTGGATGTGATTTGGGTTCAGGATGGCAATTTCACCAAATTCCAAACTTACTGAATTTGATGCCCATTGGATCAGGGCCACGTTTGGATTGAACTCCACATGATCCAAATCAATGTATGGATCAGGTGCCTCCTGATCCATTAAACTATGTCCCACATTTTGGATGGAGATTCAGGGCTTATTCAAATCGTGACCACCTTACATCATCTCTCTGCAACGTTCAGCAATCCCAATGTAGAGAGAAAGGCCCCTGCTGTCACTGCAGCATACTCCTCGGGATATGGGCTGCAGTGACTGAGCTATAAACTACTGGAACATATTCATCTATCATATATATATCAGTGGATCATTTTTGTCCTATGTACCATATGTACGCTCAGCCAGTTCATCCCTGACCTTTTAATAATACATTTAATATTCAACTGGTCCTCCCGCTGCAAGTTATAGATGGGGACCCTTTATGAATGCTTTCTTCCAGTGCGGATGAAGAGAGCATTATATGGGCAATTTCCCTAGTACCCGCAGGTGTATGAGATGCCATCTGGGAAGATTGAGCAGAGAAAAGCTCAAGTGGAGTAGAGATGGGACGCTCTACCTCTGCTAAGTCAAATTCAATTGTCCCCAACGATTCTCAAAAATCCCTTCACGTAGGAAACAGAACTCAGCCAAATGACTTGCTATACCAATAGCTTCCACCAGATACCCTAGCTTCCATTCCAGAGAGTGATTATTCGCCACCAAGCTCTGAATTTCGCCAGAATGTGCAGAAGCCATATGCATGGCAGATCCTGGAACAAACAGGCATAAGCAACGCGGATCCCTCCATGGATGTTGCTCCCTAGTAAGGTTAATGTAGCAATTTTGGTAAAAAAATTGCTATGAAGTATCCTCATGTCAGTATGGGCATATCCTCCTTCCTGAGCAAATAAAAGCCTTTTGATGTCCACACAATAAACACTGATGGTTCCTCTTATTTGGAGTGCACTTACTATGACATTTTTTTCAGAACACAAAAAACTGCGCTATTATAGACACTGGGGACCAAGTGAATATAATCTCTACCAGGTTGGTGGCTAAGCTTCTGTTAAAGCCGGATGTGGACCACAGAGTAGTATATGGGACAGCAGAGACACAAAGTACTGTGCCTGAAGGAGAATACAGCATGTAGTCTTTGAAATTTGGGTCAGTTAGGGCTTCCACTACAGTGGTGGTCCTACCAAATAACTATGATATGCTGATTGGTGCTGCGTTCATGAGGCGATTTATAGCCATGGTTGATATGGCGGAGGAAACGATTAGCGTTTTGGGACAACAGATTCCCACTTATTTTACCTATAGTGAAATCCCAATGGATCCGTTCCACACAAGCAAAATTAATCTGGCGTACAGTGATGGGGTAATTCATGTATGATATTGGTGAATTAAGCGGAGAACCAGAGCCTTACCCAACCAGATCTATGAATATAAAGAAGTTTTGCTCCAAGCAGCAAGAGCTTTGAGCCTACCATCTAGAAACCAATGCATAGTAGGAACTGAGCTCAAAATTGACATCCCTAAAGGGCTATAGGGGAAATTATGGGGCCTCACCAGCAATCACAGCTTGAACCACATGTGGTCTTGGGGTTGCTGCTACCTGGGAATGGGTATATTAAGGTACTTGTAGTGAATTTACAGAAGGAGATGATAACAATCCAGTGGCTCCAAGTGGTGGCTTATCTACAATTGGCTCCTATAGATGAAGTTCTCCGTATTCATGATTTTGATTGTGGAAGGACCTTGGCCTACATCGATGGATCCCCCCTTGGGTTGGGACCATCTAGTACTAAAAAAAAGAAGGACCTTGGCCTAATGACAGATTCATCATTTGGCATAATTACAGTGGTTCCGAGGGTAGCTTTAACTGGATTGTTAGTGGAACAGCAAGATAAGGCAATAGCTTTATTTGAAAAATACTGGAATATTTTTTCATACAATGATCACAATTTTGGGGCGCGCCCAAGGGGTGGTACATTGGATAGATACTGGGATCACTCTCCCATTCAATCGCAGGCCTACTAGACATTCAAAGGTGGCAGATGAGGTTGTCTCTGATGAGGTAGATAAATTTATTAAACAAGGGATGCTGGAGCTGTCCTACAGTCTGAGGGCATCGCCAGTGCTCATTGTAAAGAAAAAAAAGGGCAAAAATAGGGTGGTTATTGACTATCAAAAGCTTTATAAAATAATGAAGAAGGATTCTTATCCCCTTCCACATACTAATGACGTATTAGATTTATTGGTGGTGCGTTTCTTTTTCCCACCATTGATTTGATCTCAGGGTACTGGCAGATGAATTGCCATCAGCGGAATGGGAGAATTGTGCTACCATCACTTCAAAGGGGTTATTACAGGTGACACGTATGCCAAAGGGTTTGTGCAACACCCCAGCTACGTTCCAGCATGCTATAATTATGATTTTAGGTGAATTAAGCTGTCCTGCATCTTAGTTTACCTTAATGATATCAATGATCTCTAGAAAATGTTTACAGTGCATCTTGCCCATATGGAACAAGTGTTCCGCTGACTCACTAATGCTAATATCAAAATCAAGCCCCAAAAGTGTCACTTTTTTAAAGAACAATTAGAATACCTCAGGTTCATAGTGGTTCAAAAGGGCTTGAGCCATATCAGGCAAAGGTGGAAGCAATAATCAAGATGACCCACCCAGATAATAAACGGGATATTCAGGTTTTTTGGGGATGGTTGAGAATTACCAATGGTTTATTCCCAACTTCAGTTGTATTGGGCATCGCTCTTTGAGTTTTATAAAAAAATGTATCTTTCACCTGGACGGAATGATGCCAAAACGCTTACAATGTGTTACAAACTGCATTAGCGAGCACACCCATTTTGCAAAATCCTAACTTCAAAAAACAATTCATAGTACAAATGGATGCATTACTCTCCGCTATAGGGGCAGTATTATCCCAGAAGGACAATGATGGTGTGGATCACGCTGTCACGTTTTGCAGTTGAAGCTTGAACTGCCATGAACAAAACTGCACCATAACTGAGTAGGAGTGCTTGGCGGTAATTTACACTACAAACAGTTTTGGGTATATTTACATGGGGTAAAATTCCAAGCAATGATGGATCATGCTTCTTTGCGCTGGCTGCAGAATCCTCATGAACCTGAAGGATGGATCGCACATTGAACATTATGCTCCAGGCATATGATTTCAAGATTGTAAACCAGCTGGGAGAAAAACATCAAAATGTAGATTGTCTTTCCCAACTACCCCCAATTGCCATCATGGCGGATTTTGGCTGACATTATGTATGAGAAGATGGTGGTGAGCAAATACCATGACAAGCCGCTGCATGAGATCAAGGTACTAGATGGGCTTAGACAAGATACTTTCCTACGTGAGGGGGAACTATATAAGCGGATTAGAGACTTGACGTTTAGTTTTCCTATACTTTCCGCTAGACCTGCAATTATTATGGATGCCCATTGGGAGGTAGGACATGGTGGATTGCGGAAAACGTTGAGTTTTTGTGACCCCACTACTATTGGGAGAGCATGTACTATGATGTTCTGGAAACGGTAAGCTGTTGCCATCAGTGTCAAGTGGAAAAGCCATTCCACAAGAAGACCACAAACCATCTGGTTAAGCCCAGTTTGCCTGTTACACCGTTTCTATTGATGTAGTGGGACCTCTGCCAACTGGCGCGAACTTATCTAAGTATATAATCATCACAATTGATCATTTGACAAGATGGGTGGAGGCAAGGGGAGTTAATGACTTAGGAGCGGTCACTACAGCCAATTTTTATTATAAAGCGCATTATAAAGCGACATGGCTGCCCCCAGTTCATTTTAAAGGACAGCAAAACCAATTTCACATTGAAAATCTTGCTCAAGTTGATCGAGTTGATGAAGTCCATGGAGTATTGACTACACCCTACCATTCAGAATGAAATGGAATGGTGGAAAGGGTCAACAGAACCTTAGTGAACATACTTTGTAAGTTGGTAAAGGATTGACCCTCAGAATGGAGTACCCTCCTACCTACAGCTGTGTTTAGGTATAATACCAGCTATCATTCGTCCACTGGCAGAAGCCCCTTCCAACAGCTGTATGGTCAACATCCAGCTCTGCCTTATCTGTTCTACTCGTGTGTAGAGGACACTGATGGTGTGGAACCCCAGAGGTATTTGATAAATATAACAGAAACTTTGATCTAGATATAAATGGAAGCCTATTCCACAAGTTTGGCCAAGAAGACTTGTGATCAGGAGGCCAACCAGAAAAAACAGAGCAAAATTCCGCTGTTTGCTGTAGGAGATCATGTCTTATTCCATGACCAACACGGATTTGGGCTAAAAAACAAGCTCTAACATCTGGGCTGGGTCATTTGAGATAATCGAGAAGACTGGCATGGACGCTCACACCATTAAGGAACCTGCGGGGGGTCAGATTATCAATTGAGTTCACATAAAGTTTCTTTGAACATATAGACAATAAGAGCATATCATCCGGTCAAAGGGGGGTAAATGTTAAAAAGTTGATATAACCTTAAAATATGCTATACATCTGGCAGATCAGTAATTGGAGTAAAGAAAAGTCTCAAGATTGATGGAAAAGATATAAGTATGAACAACAAATTGAGGGAAATTACGCCAAGAATTTGAGATAGATGAAAGCTCCTAGAAAAGGGAAAACGAATAGGAGATTACCAAGCAGAGGATGCACTCAGCTTGGGAGACCAAGATTTAAGAGTTGAACAAAAGATTGAAAAGGGAGGTCTTTGGTGAGGTTTTTCAGATAAATCTGCGATTATTAGCAGAATATTATAGTATCAATAGGGGAGATCGCTCCATATATCATTTACCAGATTTTACTTAAAGTTGGCGATCTCCATATTGCCCAATTTGGTTGTTCAGTGGCCTATACCCTGTGTAAATCAACTCAGCGGAATCAAGCCATTACACAAAGAATTTACAAAAGGGATTTTTATAAAAAAATTCCTAACATAGCTTCTAAGATATCAGCCTAGAAAGCCATATAAAATGGTGAGAAAGCTTTGGGGAAACTTTTGTCTGGCACTCACTTAAGCTTGTAGACCATGGCGGATAGCATAGGAGTTGGGGCATCAGCGGCATGTGTCATAAGGAGGTATAGTTGAGGGTTTTCTTCATAAATGAGGCCTGTAGTGTCTATTGCCTCGTTATTGAGCAAGCTGATGCTCAGATAAAGTGATGAGAGCTGGCACACAACTTTTGACTTAATGTGCTGGTGGATTTGGGGATAATTAAAGTCAAACAGAGAAGTTTTTGCCACATCAATGCAAGTGCGGCTTGCACCAAAAGTAAGCTCATCAATCTCATATTTTGCATCCTCCTCAAAATCATGGGGAAACTGGGGATAGGAATACCCACAATCAGGGGTTCCAACGCCCCATGGATATGCTGGCGGAGGAGCGGGTTGGCAGGATCAGCAGTGGCTTTAACACCATTTTATTTATATTTTTATCTAATAGATAACATTTTTTATGATGAAAACGGCCAGATGCAAATCAGGAGGATTATTAAAAAATTACTCCAATACAAATTAAGCTTGACATTATATCGTTGTTTGCTATCATCAATCCAATCAAGAAATGTAAAATGATTTGATTTGGCTAACACTAGCCCAGACACCAGAGTTGGCAAATTGGCTGCTCCTGATTGGCCAAAAACTGTCAACCATGGCAGCTCAGCTGAAACTGTTTCAGCTTTTGGCTCTGATTGCCATAATTTTCCAAATTTTTAAAAAATTTTAAATTTTGATTGGCTGTGGCTTTGGAAGCCATGTCAGAATCTCTAAGGTTGGAGGTGGGAAAATCAAGCCCTAATCAAAAAAATTGGGCGTGGCTGCAGCTGAGCTGACACTGGAGGGGAGAGCAATGGAATCATTGAAGGCAGAAACTGCAGGTCACTTGCACTTCAAATGGTCAAGTTGAAAGCACAAAGAGCAAATGGTGCGGCCATTCTCAATGTGTGCCCAGGATGGATGATAAGGGGTGGATCTGATCATAGTGCATGGGGAATCATGAGATGGATGTTGCAATGAAAAGGGCAGATCATTGCAAAGGCATGAGCCCTGCCAGATGATTTGCCCATTGAGAACCATGAACTGCAACACAGGGTCTGTGCCATAAATGGCAAACTTTTATGTGAGCTTGTGGCTAGGAATTTGAAAAAAGGTGGAAGGCAACCCAGAGAACGGGACCACCAAAGTGGTCTCTTTTTGGAGCTGAGTGCAAACAGTCAGGAGTGGAATTCTTTTAAATACCAACATCAGCTTGGCGGCTGCTGATGCATTGGCTTCAAAACGGAAGCCAAGATTGAAATATACCTTGAAGAGGCAAAAATTGATAAATCTGGCAGGTTTATACACCGCCGTGGCCATCTTAATGATGGCTGCGCCTGCATATGGTAAAAGATTCCAATACTCCACCTGGAGACCAAAACGAAAATTGCTCTGTGGGAGCACCAAAGGGCTCTGGAGCACCGCCTGGGAGGTTGCAAGGTGGTGGGCCAGGTCCTGAGGTGGGACATAACGCCTGGTGGCATTAGGAAGGCTAGTGGGAAATCCCAGGCGCACTTCAGCGGCAGCCAAAACATTCCAGCAGGTGGCAAGCCACTGGCCCATGCTGGGGCAGCAGGCGTCAAAAGCATCAACATTTTAAAATTTGTTTGATCAAGTGGTATTTTTTGTATTTTTTTAAAAGAATCTGAATTTGGCTTTATTATAGCTATCAAAGTGAAAGAAAGATTCAAATTAGCCAACCTCTCTGACCTTAGATACAGTGTAATTAAAGCTGGGTCAAGGCAAGAAGGCCCAAGTCTGTGATGGTCAAGGCGCTGCCTGACTGCCACATAGCCCTGACCCCCCTAAAGTGGGGATTGGGGCTCTTAGTATTGAAGATAAAAATAATAAAAGTGTAGGGTTTGAGGGCAACGACCCTCACAAATGACATTCTGACAAATCAGATGCTGACAAACCGACTAAAACTCAGAGGAGAGGTCACAAGGATCAACGTAAATGGTGAATGGGCCAATAAAAAGCCGCCAACATGAAGTCCGATGAACTAAATAATGAAAATGACAATGACAAAGGGCAGCCAAGCGATTCAGGGGCTGCAAAGTCAAATTATGCCAAAAGCAGAAGCATCGAGAACCATGGCATTGGACATCTCAGCAAATCAGGAGCTGTTAAGCCAAATTTGCCACTAGAAGAGAATATTGAGAGCCACAGCAAAGGGCAGCCTAGTGAATCAGGGGCTGCCAAGCTGAATTATACCAAAAATGGAAAGTTTTTGTGATAAGATTGACATGAGAATGCTGAGCTCTGATTCATCTCTGATAAACGTTATTATATGAAGTAAAGTTTCTGTAACACCTAGGGCACTCAACGAACGGTCTAGAATGGGCCTAGATGGGAATATTGGAGGCCAAGGTTCTTGAAATAGGCCCGCAAATAGTCCGCCGTCTGCAGACTCTGCAGGAACAAATTCCTCATATCCCTAACTTCCTAACATAAATACAACCAGGCGAAGGTGTTTAGGACAACTTCGTCTTCTCATATATATAATAAAAATCCCAAAAATCAGAAATAAAATTAAAAAGTTTAAAATTATTTATTCAGATTTTGGAGGAAAAACCAGGATTTTGAGCGAAAAATGGACCATTCCACGGATTTTGACAGAGCAGTCGCCTCTCATTATGCTCTCTCTGGTGGAAAGACTTTTCTCCTCATTGTGAGCATCGTCTTTACTATATTTCAAGGATACCTCAATCGCTCATCAAGCCAAAAAACCAAGGACTTAACCACAGAAGCACTCTCATGTTTGTGAGCCCACTTTTGGGCCCTATTTCCAATTTGTTTTTGGCATTGTGGAAGGACCCCATTCGTCACCTAGTCAATCTCCAAAAATCATGTGATGAGGTCTAGAATGTTACATCATTTAAATCTAAACTTTAAAATTATATTTGGGGAAGGCCAAACATGGGATAAACACTTCTGATAAACACAAATTACAAAACACCAAGAAACATAGGGGCACCCCAGAGGAACTGAAGCTACCTCCTGATGCCAGAAGGACTTCCAGTGAAGGGGAGAGGAGGAGTTTCAGGGGAGGCCTGGGCCAAAGCTGATCATGAATGAAGGAAAGGGTCCAACATGAAAACCAGATGGGGAACCAGGATGACAGGTGGCCAAACAACCAAGCATGAAAGTGATCCGTGAGGTGGAAGTGTGAGTGGCGCACAGCTTCATGAAGAGTTGGGGTAGTGCCAGAAAGTGCGTCAAGAACAATAGTGTGGATTATCCATAGCGCTATTGCAACATTTAAGGCGCAGAGAGAAGAGTGGATAGGGGAGGTCATGGAAAAGTAAAAGATGTTGTTAGACGATCTGAAAGTCTGTACTTGCTCCTGGCAAAAGAGGCGCATAACATCCCGCCAGATCACCTGTGGTGGAGGGCAATATTCCAAGCGATGGACTAATGACCATATTGACTGCACACAATGCATGAAGACTGAGAGACATTGGACTGCTCGGCATTCTGGTACACCTTTCTCAGGCATCTCCACACATGGGCGCGAATCTGGGGTTGTAACAGAGAATGGTGTGTGTACCATTAAATGTCCTTCTAGGTCTCCAGAGAGTATGAGATGTAAAGCTTTCAAGGCAGTCCATACGTGCAATGAGGGTGACATTGGGGTACCAGATTGCCAAAATGACTTGCCCATGGACTTCTTGTTTGAAACAGGGAGTAGGGCGCCCCTTTTGGGTGGTATGTCCATTAATGCTGATTCTCCACTTAGCGCTTTGCATGGAGAGAGGAATACGTTTGAAATGGTCAGCATCTATACAGGCCTATGGAAGAGGTATTAGAGGTTGTATAGCTTAGTAGAGAATGAGGGTGGGTAGAATTATGGAGGTAAAGTGCGCGGGCAAAATTAGAGTGGGGCGCACATGACCAGAGCTTGTCTGAGATTTTGGGATTGGTAACTGCAGCGATCCAGGTGCATAGTATTATGGCGGCATGGGCCTCGAAGTTGAGCAGAACCATACTACCACTATGGTGAGGACCAAACATGACATCCAGACGCACAGGGGGAGGGCGACCTAACCAAAGCCACCCTTTTAGGAGGGCATACAAAGAGGTGAAGAAAAAGGGGAAAAAGGCGATGGCATGGGCCACAAACCAGACTTTCAACAGGAGCATAGAGTAGGCAAGCATAACCTGGCCTGTGAGGGTAGTCTGATGGGCTCTGAGGGAGGCAATGCGCTTTGACATTGTCAAGGATGTGGCACTCCATTACCAACAAGGTATACCCTCCAGCCTCCAACCACTCTCCCAAATGACGCACTGGATTAGCAGTGGGTCTTGCCACAAAAGGGAGCACAAGCGGGGCGTTATGAGGTGGTTGTGGCAAGCAAACCAGAGAGCTAGCTGCAAATGCAGGCTTTCTAAAGGGCGCTGGTGACCAGCGGGCTTGGTACTGGCCAAGGAGAACTATTGGTTTTGGAGGCATAAAGGTCGGCGTAACTGACCCTGGAGTAATCCTGGATAGTTTGGTTCCAGCGCGCGTGCATCATGATTGTTAGACACCCCAAACCACACAATAATCTATGAATGCCAGCATTATAACAGGTGCTTATCCCTGCACATGGACACCTGCAAGGCGTGCATTCACATTACGTAAAAGTAGGTAGTTGTGAAGTACAAAAACGGGCCTAAAGGGTCCCTTTGGCGGATATTCCTTTGAGGGTGAACCACCTCAGTGAGGAAACCAGGGCCACATACAGCCATTGTGGCCGATTCTGTGAGCAAAATCACCCAATTAATGAACTAGTGGGGGAGGTGGAATTTGTGGAGGCAGGCTTTGAGGTAATCCCAGTTGACCCTATCATAAGCTTTTTGTCAGTCTAAGAACACAAGCGCCCCAGTAGCCATGGATTGGCAGACATTGGGCATGGTTGTATGTTGTCTCATATTGATCGCATGGGGATAAAACTGAACTGCTCAAAGGAGAGCACTTGAAAAGCAACTACCAATAAACGGTTGGCTCTAGATTTGGCAAATAATTTAGTATCTGTTTTAGTAAATTTTTGCGGATCCAGTTTGTCAAGTCCAGATTATCCCCTTTCTTATACAGCGTTATCATGTAGGCCTCCTGGCCCTAGGAAGGAGGCGCGTTTCTAAAAGACATTAGTTCATCGAATCAAGCATAAATGAGGAGAAATAATTAAACCACCTTTTTTAGAACTCTTATGGAATCCCTTCTGGATCTGGGCACTTTCTGTGAGTGCACCGCAAATGGAATACTAGAGTTCATCCTTAGTAATTAATTTAATAAACTCCAGGTAGTTGGAAACAGTGCATATATGTGCGCCATTTAGAAACTCATCAATTTTTGCCAATTTAATTAGTTCAGACTTATACAACTCGGAGTAAAAGGTTTAAACTTTGACTGCCACATTGGTTAGAGCATCTACTACAGAGTTTCCTGGCCGCCTCACCTGTGTGCAGGCCAAGCTCTGTCGCAGTACAAAGAATTTGTAAAAAAAAAGTAGGTGGAGCAAGTGTCACTCACCGTTTATTTTTTGCCTTAAACTGAACATAAACACAATGTTTGTGTTGTCTTACTAGTGTGGCAAGATGAGCAGAAACTTCTGCCCACTTATGACCCCAAGCCGGGCTGTACCCTGCATCAGGGACATTAGACTCCAGGTGGCCACTTCCACTAGCATGCGCTAAATGACCGCTGAGGCACCCAAGATTGATGCAATGAGATGTGGTGTTCCTGAAGGATGGTGTTTTTAAATGCTGACCAGAAAGAAAGTGGATCAGCACAGAACGGTATGGCAAACTATGGCGCGATGTTTTTTTGTCCATCCATGCTAAACCATGGGCGACGTGATCTCAGCAGGTCAAAGTTTGCTTCATTTCAGCGCCAGTGCTTCTGGGCTTGATGAAGTGAAGGATATTGACACCATCCTGTGGTCAGAGAAATCGATTTTTGTAATTGTAAAGTGCAAAATCTGGGGGTAAAAGGTCGATGGGGCAAGAATAAGGTCAATGCAGGACATAGACCTCAGCTGACCATTGTGAACATGGTGATGGGACATAATGGATAGCATCGGTGCATGCTTAGGGAGGGTATCAAACAGTCTAAGATTGGCTTTTAGAACGCGAAGTTTGACGTGCCCCTGCAGGGGGTAGGTGTTGAAGTCCGGTGGTCGGTGGCCAGGTTGGTACAGCAGTTCAGTCATACACCACAAATGATTAGGTGGAAGTGGGAGGGAAATGATGGATGAGAGGAAATCTGGGTGATCCAGCACAAAGGTCAGGGTGTAATCATTAACTATAGCATGCACTTCATCTACCATGAAAAGACACAACCAGCACATGGCCATCAAGATGCAAATTTTTAGATATAACTTAAGTATACAGGTCTCACATATAAGTACCCCACGGTATGGTGACCAAAATGAAAGGGAGGGGAGGAGCATGGTTGCCCATGTGTCCTCAGCACCGTGTGGACAGTGGGATCCTTGAAAGGCCAGGATGTCCACAGGTAAACTATTTTTTAAAACTCAGTTTCCTAGCCCTGTATGGCGAGGCCTTGAGTCCAGCGATGTTCAACGTCCATATTGTGAAGGAGACCCCTCATCGCATCTTAGATGCAATGAGAAGGGTCCCCTATGCCTTTTTTTTAGTACTAGATGGTCCCATTATCTTTTACCGACTCGCCTTCCACCCGTCCCCTATGCCTTCCTTTGCCACTTTCTCAATAACAGCAGCAGTTTTTGAAGATCACATATTGTACAACTTATTTGCGTTCATGAGGGCATCCTTTACAGAGGACGGAAAAGTAATTTTTTAATTGTTTGCTGATTTGTTAAAAATTTTCAAATTGATGTGCTCCTGTGGTGCTTCATTAGAGGTCTACAAATATTTGGGAGGGAAATGGGTGGTAGAATTGGTTTCAATAGAGGCTTGTTAATTTTTCTTGGGTTAATCTGACTCAAAACCTAGTCTGCAGGTTGGTGGGCCCAATCTGATTGGTGGGCGGATTCTTGAGCCATTTCAGCTGCAAATGAATGGATGTCAGCTTGGGCTGGGCAGGCAGGATCACAGATGCTGCCAACGCTGATATCTTGCCACTGCTCTATGGGCCTGTTTGGCCTTCTTGCACTTTTGTGGGGACACAGGTTTTACCTCAATGTAACACCCCTGCGCGCCCCACAGGAAGACAGCAATGGTATCAATGGTAGGTTTGTAATGGTTTTTGGCGCTTTCTATTGCGTCATGCAGGATTTAATTTTTAGTGATGCCCTCTATGGAAGAGCAGGTGTGTGCCTTATGGCCCAAAAGCATGGCGAAAGGTGCAGATAGGGGGTGCGCTATTCACCATAACGTGGTTTGGGCGGGATTCCTGCTTTTTAATATTGACAAAAGAAATGTGGGAAATTTGGGTTAAGTCTACCATGATGACCGCGGTTGGGGTAATCACTGAAAATTGCTTTTCCTGTGTTAAGCTCTGGAATAAGCGTAAAGCACTGCATTTCAAAGGAGTGAAGTTCCCCCATAGGATCTAAACCCAACTAAGAGGTGGTGCTCCAGTACTTCACGCTTCACCGTTGTTGGGAGGAAGTCAAAAGTGACAAATATTTGGTTAGATTTAATCCAATGTGTGCGCTTCATTTTTAACCACTCATTGACAATCTGGGGGATTAAACTCCACATGCACCTGTGCAGTGGCATCCGCTGCTTGCGCAGTTTCAACCCAAGGTTCAACCAAATGCAGGTCAATGAATGCGGTGCAACATATTAAAGTGGCTGGGAAGTGTTTGTAAAAACACCACAGAACTTTTCTCAAAGTTCCATTAAATTAATATCCAGAAAAACTCAAATCCTAAGCTCCACTGATGACAGGGGCTGGGAATGAGGAGTTTTGATGTACTGATTGCATTTTCTTTCCAAACTAATATCTCTAGCGAAATAATCACTGCTGTTTTCTTATTTTTATCTAGGCCACCGGTGTCTCTGGGGCGTTTTCGAACTTTGGATGGTGCAAAGACTGACACGGTGCCATTTACTATGCTCACCCAACCTTTACCTGACATTAAGTGCACACTCATCTCTTATGTTGATTAACAAACTTTATATAACTGAGGTAAGCTTACTAGGGGATAACAATACTGAAACTGAAACTTCAAAACTAAACCAACTAAAATTTAAAAAAATAATTGACCGCCCTTATTTTACAGCAAGACACAAAAAGAAATGATAAAATTACCTACCAAGTGGCATAGCGGCGAGCCACATATTTCATCATGGTGGGGGGAGGGGAGATCGGGAGGGTCATCATCAGGCTCAGCATTGTAGAGGCAGATCAATGCTGAGAGTAAGGGGGTTGGGGCATTTGTGGGATGAGGGTCAAGATGGAGTAAGTTGTTGAGATTGACAATTTGGGCCTGGATTAAAGCCTCTATAAGTTTGGCAATGTGGTGTTTGGCCTAGATGCGGGCATTGAGAAGTAGGTCTGATTTTGGTGTATTTTTGTGGTGCTTTTAAATGGGGAAAAATCTGCCAGTTCAGCGACATGCTTGACAGCAGTGGGTGCAGTTTTGTAGAGGCGTTGGATTTCCTCTTTTTGAGGTAGGAGGATAATTGGAGGGGAACAAGGGGGTGCAGCCCTTTTTAGTATTCCAGCACAGTTTTTTCACAGAATATGCAAAAATGGGGATTATTGGGTGTGGCCATCATGACTGTGGCAAGGTTATGGTCACTTTATAAAAAGGTTTTGGGTTTTGAGGACATATCAGTTGGTCAGTGCTGGGTATCAAATTCTGAATTCAGATAAAATGTTAAATCAATTGGATATCTTGGTGGTGGGACAATTTCACCAGATTTGGTTACTACATCCAATAAGTTTCAGGGATTTTGGTTGATTCAAAAAGATATAATGGTAGGTTGTTTTGATTTGGTAGTTTTTGGGGCAGGAGATTCTTTGGATTGAACGGTTGTCATGGAAATGGCAGAAGAAGTTTAAATCAGTCTGCCAGTCAGGATGCTTAAGCACCCAAAAAGCAAGCCAGAATGCCAGAGGCATTGCCAACCAAACGACTTGATATGGAGCTGGGCATTGGGAAATGACGAATCGTTGGTGCAGCAACATGATGAGAATGATCCCTACGACGAACCATACTGAACCCACTCCCAACCCAGGGGGTCTTGCTGCAGGGGGTGGAATTACTGAGTTAGTATTGATGAGTTCCTCAGCATATGGAGCCATTTCAACCAAGGTGGCAATGAAATGGACTCTCTCTTGAAATTGGTGGACATATGGCCACAAAATTCCTGTGTATTGCTGACAAAAGTTAATGATAACAGGGTTGTAGAGCCAAAAATATTGGACTCACTGGACCCAATTGATGACGGAGGGGACCATTGTGATCAATAGCACTAGTAGAGCCTATCCAGTATACGGACTGACAGGCCACCAGGAGAATGCCTCAGGGATGCGGTTGGAAGAAAAAAATAAAAATTGTTGAGTTTTTTTGGAAAAATTTTATTGAAGGAAAAAGGAAGAAAATCGACCAACAATTTTCTCAGTGCTATGCAACTGATTAAATAGTGGTCTATTGGGGTAGTGACAAGCTAGGATTGGGTCCCACAATTTTGACCTAACCAGAAAATTGTTGGGAATGAGCAGGTTTGTTCCTCAAGAAATGACATCAAAAAAATTTGGCGGTGGGCTGAGTTAATGTCAGTTCAACCTCAAATGTCTGAAGTGAGGCTCAGTTACATTTCCACCAGTTGGTATGACAGCATTTGGACTGACGAGTGATGGGAAACCCCAAGGCCACCCCACATAGGGATGGGTCCATTTAGTTGGGAATGGGTTTGGGATGCCCAACCCTCCCACACTCGGTCGCTGAACCATCCATTTGGTCAATGGCATTGCATCAACCACGATGCCCAAATTGCCAACAGAGGGCTTTGAACCCTCATTGATGGCGCCCGATGTTAGTTCTATTGGCTTATTGATTGAATTGGAACTGTCAGGCAATCTGGCCAATACCTCAGTCTTCATGCCTTTCCAGCCATTTGAGTTTCAGGGATCAGCCAGATTGCCACTCAAATTAGGCCTGACCAATTTCAATTTGACAATCTTAGCGCAGATTTTGTTAATTTCCCACAACAGTTCTGCTGAGGTGAGTGTGGGAACTGGGGGCAGGATCTGAAGCAGAAGAGCTGTTACCCATCACTCATCTACTATGTTAGAGAGATCGCCCTGAGTAATGAGGGGTACCGCCATCCTCTTTGGTATCTTTTTATTTGGGAATGGGAAGATGGCCTGATCAGGAGCTAGGGGACGTTCCTCAGGACTTACATTACCCTTTCCTTTTTCCAAAGGAAGAGCACCCCACTGGGAAACTGCACCAGAGCCACATTCTTGTGTGCTTTTGGTAACTTGATAGCCATAATCGTCACAATGTTCTGGGGGTGGGGAGCCCCGGGGGTGGGATATATGGAAAGCTTTGACCAGGTCCATTCCATTTGCGCAATCGCGCGCCTTGGCCCAGCTATTTTCATAGGCTGGGTACCATTTCCAGGCCACTAGGTATTGGATGGAACGTCGCGACTTCTGAGATGCCAGGATGGCCTCTACCTTAGCTTCTTCCTCATCGTTGATGATGATAAGCTCCAGTTCTGTGGAAACTGCACCCTTGAAGGGTGACAACTGGGAAACATGGAAAACAGGGTGCTGCTTCCAATGCGCAGGAAGATTCAGTCAGAACGGCCAATTACCCAATACCTCTCCACTAAGTGGGGGCCTGAGCATTTAATGGCGAATTTGCCGGAAGGGGTCAAAATTTGCAAATGATGAGTATTGAGCATGATGTAAGAATCTACCATAAAGTCATGGCCCAGAAGGTGCTTACAATCCGCAAATCACTTGTAGTCATTGATGGCTTTGGTGAGATGTTCCCGCACTAAAGCTTGAGTCACTCAGATATGGGCAGCGTGATCTGCAGCAGCTTGAACCTCAGGCCACAAGCACAGTCCGACCAAAAATAAAGGATTATAACCCAACGTTGCTTCATAAGGGGAAAACCCCGTGGACGCGTGGGTCCCATTATTGTAAGCAAATTGAGCGAGGGCAAGTCACTGACCCAAGTATCCTGCGCTGCTGCAGCATAGCAACGCAGGTACTGTTTGAGGACTTGATTAACCCACCCAGTCTGTCCATCAGACTGAGGGTGATATGCCATGGATTGACAGGGGGATATCTTCAGGATTGATAGGAGTTCACTCCAAAACTGCGGGTAAACTGAGTACCCCAATCACAGATGATCTCCTGGGGAAGACTGAACATCAAAAACACATGGTGTATGAAAAGATGGGTAGTTTCTTCTGATGTAATCGTGGAATTACAAGGGATAAAAAGGGAAAATTTTGTGAAACGATCCACCACTACCATCACCTCTGTGAACCCATTAGAACAGGGGGAGGTCAACAATAAAGTCCACGGACATCGAGGTCCATGGACCTTCCACCTGCTGTAAGAGGTGCAGGAGACCATTTTTTCTGGAGCAATCTGACTTGGCCCTAGCACAAGTAACACAATCGGCGATCCAAGCTGGGACCTCTTTGGTCAATCCCAATCGATTAAAGGTTCACTTGATCAAATCAATGCATTTCTTGTTACCAGATGGATGACCATGGGGGGATCATGATGTGTGTGGAATACCTCCAATAGGAAGGAGGGGGGAACCCAAATGTGAGAACAGAAGTAAATGAGTCTCTCTTCTAAAGAGTATAGAGAGTGTTTGTGACTCAAGTGAACCAACTGCTCGACCAACTCCATGCCCTCAGGGCAGGCCATTTGACCGGCTAAAACCTGAGCCAATAAAGGGCGTCAGGAGCCAACGCGACAGAGGAAACAACAGGGGGAACAATCAACGGAATCTGAGTGGCAGGAATAATGGTAACGAGGTCCACTTCCTCAGGTTCTGAGGGACATTGGGTGGGACTGCGGCTTAGGAAATTGGGAAGTACATTGAGCGCACCTTTGACGAATTTATATTTAAAGTTAAAACTGCACAGGTCCCAGTAGTTTTGGGTCTGCCGATGTGCCAATTTTTGGATTTGCAGAAATACAGAAGGCCTGGTGATCCATGTGAACTGTTAATTCATGACGAGCACCCTGCAACAAATACCACCAATGAGTTAATGCCCATGCAACAGCTGGCAGTTCCTTGTCATAAATGGCCCAAGGCTGCTCCATGGATGTGAATTTTTGGGAAAAGCAAGCGACCAGATGTTCAAGACCATCGTGCTCCTGGAGCAACACCGCTCCCACTGCTATCAATGAGGCATCACATGCAACAATATACGGTTTGGTGGGATCAATGTGTTTCAAGATAGGCGGAGACATAAACACCTCCTTGATCGATTCAAACACCTGCTGACCTTTGGGTGTCCAACAAAATGGTACGTTTTTCCCAGTAAGGGGTGGAGCGGTGCGGCCAACTGGGAAAGTGCTGGGGAAATTTTTTTAGAAAGATGATAGTTTCCAAGAAACTCTGAAGTTGTTTCTGTGTAGTTAAAGTTGGCCATTCCCGGATCACATCTAACTTGTTGAGAGGAATTGTGACACCTTCTTTAAGAACCATGTTTCTGAGAAAGGTAACCTCCTCCTTATAAAACTCGCACTTGGAAGCTTTGAGGAACAACCCTGTTTCCAAGTCAATAGCGTGTTGTTCAGGATTGGAGAGTGAACCAGGATATCATCAATGTATGTAATTGCACAAGTAAACCGGAGGTCACCCAGTACATTGTCAATCACCCATTAAAATGTAGTGGGAGCATTCTTCAGCCTGAAGGGTATTATGTGAAATAGAAAATTGCATTGCTTTGTTCAGATTGCGGTTAACCATTCCTGTCCTTCAATTATCTGAATTTGGTTGAAAGCGTTCACCAGATCCAGTTTTGAAACCACACAGGGTTTGGCAATTGCCTGACCAATTGTCTGCTCCAGAGGCAATGGGTAGGGATCAGTAACTGTTATTTTGTTCAAATGACTGTAATCCACGCAGGGATGGAGAGAACCATCCAATTTTTTTGCAAAGACAATGGGGGAGGTGATGGTGAGGTCTCTTTGAACAATTAACCTTTTATAATATATTGTCCAACCAGGTATTGGGTGCAACTTCTTCCTCCGCTGTATGGGGATACAACGGACAGTTGATGTTCACCAATTCCACGGTTATTTGAAACCCACAATCATACCTAGTGTGCCTAGGTAGGCGATCCACTTTTTCCATATTAAAGAGTCTCCGATATTTCATTAAGCTTTTGGGAAAATTGGCCAGAATTCCCGCAGAAGTAACCAGGGTAGTGATAGAGCTGGTTCCTTGTATCTTCTTATGGTGTTAATCAGAGGGAATTCTCCCTCCAAATCATCATTGGTGAATGACAACGTATTAGACTCTAAATGAATCTTCACATATTGTCAGCACCACCACCCCACACCTAAGATTACCAGAAACACCAAGTTTAGCATAGCTGAAAGATGATCGCAGAAGATAAACTGATGGATTGAAAAGGGTACCAATCAGCGAATGACATACAAGGACTGGTAAGCAGATGAGGCCACCATTACTGAGGAGCCCACATCCATTTCCAGTTTTAATTGTTGTGCCAACTCAACATTTATGAAGTTCCCTGCTGCTCCGGTATCCACCAGAGCTTCAAAGGAGACGTGATGCGAACTGATACTGATCTTCATAGGTACAAGTTAATAAGCGAAATTCTGTTTATTGGAAGATTTGACCAACTCATTGGCAACTGAAGAAATAATGGGTATATTGGGGGTAAGATTGGGGTCCTTTGCTTGAGCGAAAATTGGAAGTATGAGGGCAGAGGAAAAGATTTCCTCCATCTGGGCTTGAACAGAATCATTAATAGTTAACTCTGTAACTGCCAACTCGGACTTGGGAGTTATGGCAAGGTTGGTACCCAATCCTACTGCTAATTCAGAGACAGGTGCATCATCTGCATCTTCGTTGGGTAATCCTATCATAAAATTCCCTTTCTGATAATAGGAAACATGGCGGGATAAGGCATTGATAGTAATTGCGGTGGCACATATTTGATCTACCGATCCTTGGATGGTAGACCTGACCACGTGATGAGTGGAACCTGAATCCAAGCCCAATTAGAGAATGCCTGAAGCATATCAATAGATAGACCCAATGTGGGGGCCAGTTCACAAAAGGTAGAAATCAAAGAAACCAAACTAGGGGCTTCAGCCATGGCATAAATCAGTCTGAATAATTGGTTTGATTGGGACACAGGGGGTTTCAGGGCGGCCGACATTACAGCCATCATTGGGGTGGAGTCTCCTGCTTGTGAGGAAGAACACAAAAGACCTTTCACCCAATGGCGGGCATCCCCATCCACAGCTTCCTAACAACGCGAACCCTTGTTGAGCATGAGATAACGCAGAAGCATTATTAAGCACAATCGCTGTATGCATTTGCACTTCAGCAAGTGCATCAAGAACCTGATTGGAGATCTCCTGGGAGGGGACACTCGATCTTCCCTCTGGGCTGGAGGAAGGAGGAGGAGATGCAATCTGCGCAGCTTGGGTGTCTTGAAGAAGATTTCCCAAGGTAGAGCGGATACTTCTCCCAAAGTCAGAAAGTGACCAGATGAACAACAAACAGCAAACTACTGATTGCACATTCATTTGGTAGAGAGTAACCACTGCAGCGCCCAGTTAAAAACAAGGTGGAAGTGGCTGGAAATAATGGTTGGTCGATTATGTCATGGAAACGGCAAAAGAAGTTTAAAACAGCCTGCCAGTCAGGATGCGTAAGAACCCAAAAAGCAAGCCAGAATGCCAGAGGCATTGCCAACCAAACGACTTGATATGGAGCTAGGCATTGGGAAATGACGAATTGTTGGTGCAGCAACATGGTGAGAATGATCCCTACAACGAACCATACTGAACCCACTCCCAACCCAGGGGGTCTTGCTGCAGGGGGTGGAATTACTGAGTTAGTCTTGATGAGTTCCTCAGCATATGGAGCCATTTCAACCAAGGTGGCAAGGAGATGGACTCTCTCTTGCAATTGGTGGACATATGGCCACAAAATTCCCATGTATTGCAGATGAAAGTTAATGATAATAGGGTTGTAGAGCCAAAGATATTAGACTTGCTGGACCCAATTGATGACGGAGGGGACCATTGTGACCAAGAGAACTGGTAGAGCCCATCCAGTATATGGTTGAAAGGCCACCAGGGGAATGCCATCAGAGATGCGGTTGGAAGAAAAAAATAAAAACTGTTGAGTTTTTTTTGGAAAAATTTTATTGAAGGAAAAGGAAGAAAATTGACCAATAATTTTCTCAGTGCTATGCAACTAATTAAATAGTGGTCTATTGGGGTAGTGACAAGCCAGGATTGGGTCCTACAATTTTGACCTAACCAGAAAATTATTTGGGAATGGGCGGGTTTGTTCCTTGAGAACTGACATTACAAAATTCAGCAGTGGGCCAAGTCACTGTCAGTTCAACCTCAAATGTCCAAACCAGGGATCAGTTACATTTCTGATGGTTGACACAATGGTATCTAGCCCAACAAGTGATGAGAATTTCCCAAGGCCACCCCACATAGGGATGGGTCCATTTAGTTGGGAATGGGTTCAAGATGCCCAACTTGCCCACACTTGGTCACTGAACCATCCATTCAGTCAATGACATCACATCGGCTGCAATGCTCAAATTGCCAACAGAGGGCTTTGAACCCTCATTGATGGCGCTCAATGTTAGTTCTATCAGTTTATTGATTGAATTGGAACCATCGGGCGATCTGGCTGATACCTCAGTCTTCATGCCTTTCCAGCCATTTGAGATTTGGGAATTTGCCAGAAGCCACTCGAATTAAGCCTGACTGATTTCAATTTGACAATCTCAGCGAAGATTTTATTAATTCCCTGCAACAGTTCTGCTGAGGTGAGTGTGGGTACTGGGGCGGGATCCAAAGCAGAACAGCTGTTACCCATCGCTCCTCTACTACGTGAGCAAGATCATCCTGAGTAACAAGGGGTACCACCATCCTCTTTGGTGTCTTTTTATTTGGGAATGGGTAGATGGCCTGATCAAGAGCTAGGGGACGTTCCCTGGGACTTACAACAGTGGTCCAATCCTGCACCTGATTGGTTGGCATGGGTGTGTATTGGACAACTTGGGTTTGAAGTGCTAGATTTTTCTTTTGATTTAAGTGCATGTCTTGTAAAGGTGAGGGCAGCCAAAATCCCTACTTGAATGCTGTTGGTGTGGCCTCATGGGTGGTGTTGGACATGTTCGCAGGGTGTAAATTACATTGACATACCTTTTTGGTGTGGTTCAATTTATAGCAGAGAAAGAAAATTTTACGACTGTTGTGAGTGCAGGCCCGAAAAGAAATGCTCAGGTGCAGATGGGATTTTTGCACGCGGTGGGATGTTCTGGGCCATGTTCAGCTGGTGGGGGTAATGGTGGACATTGCCCGAGGTGCCATGAGGGAATCAGCACCAATTGGGACAATGAATTGGAGGATAAGGTTTTCGCTGTACGTGGACAACCCTGATATCAACTCCTTATAAAGTGTTTGATGTGGAAGGTGTGAGTGGAGGTTTTCAAAGGTTACCACAAGTGTAGTATTATCTGGAAGGCGTGTTCAGGTGGTAGTAATGGGGGTATTTTTATAGATTAATGACGTAGCTGCTGCAGTGGCTGCATCCTCTTAGGTGGGGAATCCAATATCAAAATAGCACTTATAAGGGTGGAAGTTGATAAACCCTGCTGGTGCAAAGGTGGCCATTGCTAGCTCAATTATCACTTTGTCAGTGTACAGGAAGAGACGCCTGTACTTGACGCGGTGGCAAAAGCGAATATTGGATTGGGGTAGGGCTAGGGGGTGGGGAAGGTTGGGTGGGCTCATGCAAGGTGAAGTGCTAAGTCCCTTGGAAGGACATAGAGCTGGATGTATTTGGCAGACTGGATGAGCCAGTCCGCATGTGTTTGCCTTCTGGGCGGTAAACGCTAGTGTGTGGAGCACTGCTGCCCCATACTGGGGCAGCAGGTGGTGGATCAGAAGACATGAAGTTGGTGATTGGTGTGGTGAGGCGGTTTTGAAAAATCTACTTGTTTTTTTTAAAATCACTCAAACTTGATGTCAAGTGGAAAGAAATTAAAATTTGATTATCAAACAAACCAGTCTTGAAACAAAGCAGTTTCAATTAGTGATTGCAACGAGAAAGAAAAGTTTAGAATGTTACATTATTAATTCTAAAAATTACCAGCTATGTTTTAAATAAAGGTGGGTTATTACATTTGTGTTTCAAATGTGATAAGACTTATTTACTAAATCTTGATAACATGAAAAATGGTAAAATGCAGCTAGTTGAAACTCAAGTTCACTCATACACAAAGTATATAACTACCATGGATGATAGTATTGTTTTATTGGATAATTTCTTTCAAAGCCACCAAATTATCCCAGGCCAATGACCAACTTTTCTTAAAAGATAGGGTTCTCCAACCAATATTTCTGTTAGTCTCTCTTACTTACAAGAAAGGACTTTTTATATATACTTATCTACTCTATGTTACCATTTACTGGCCTTGTGGAATACCTCCTTATGGCGGTATCTGTAATGTTTACATGACATAATTGTAGGTACAGAATGTTAAAACAAGGCTAGGCGTGAGAAATCTATAAAGGTATAAGCTGGCAGGCCTCACTGACCTGAAGAATACCCTTGACCAACGCTGGGTGCAAGCAATATATGCTCAAGTTGTTCTTGGGGGTGCACGTGATGGTCTGCCCTGCATTACATATAGGGCGGTAAAACGTACCACCATTATTATTAATGATCACAGTACATTGCAGTTGCTTGGAGAACGGGGTTTTGAAACCCATTTTTTTAACACTAGTGGCGCCCAACCCAAGAGGGGGAGCCTCCACGCATCTTTATTTGCAAAATGGGACAAACAAAGGGATTATCATAGATTTAAAAATTCCTAATATAGCCCCTAGGTTATCAGCCTAGGAAGCCTTATCTGATGGCGAGGATGCTTTAGGGAAACTTTTGTCCAGCGCCCACTTTAGCTGGCAGACCATGGTGGACAGCATTGGAGTGGGAGCATCAGCGACATGGGGCATAAGGAGGTATAGTTGGGGGTTTTCTTCGTTAATGAGGCTGGCGGTGTCCATTGCCTCAACGTATTAAGCAAGTTGATACTCAAAAATTGATGAGAGCCAGCACACAAGTAAATGACTTAATGTGCCGGTGGGTTTTGGGATAATTGGAGTCAAAAAGAGAAGTTTTTCTGCATTGATGCAAGCGCGGCTCACACTGAAAGCAAGCTCCTCTAATTTTGTAATTTGCATCTTCCTCAAAATCATGAGGAAAATTAGGGATAGGAATACCCTCAACAAGGGGCTCCATTGCCCCATGGAGTTGCTGGTGGAGGAGGTGTTAGCTGGGGCAGCTGCAGCCACAACTGCCAATTCATTAATATTTTATAAATGGGAAACCCATTTTTTGGATGAAAATGGCGGGAATACAATTCAGGAGGCTCAATGAAGAACTCCACCAAAGCAAATTTGGGTTTCACATGGCACAGCCATCTGTCCTCCTCAATCCATTTGAGAGCCTCAAATGGATTGGATTCAGCCAGTGCTGGGCCAGCCACAGGAATTGGGGCTGTGACTGGATCTGATTGGCCACATGCTGTTGACCAAGGCAGCTTAGCTGAAACTTGTTCAGCCATTAACTCAGGATTCCACAATTCAGTCAATTTTCAAAATTTCTAAGTTTTTGTAAATTTTTATTGGCTGCTGCTTTGAAAAAAGCTCCAGAATTCCCCGATGTTGGGGGTGTGAGGATTGGCCCCATTTGAAACTTCGGGGTGAGGCAGCTGCCAGGATGGCACCCAAGCCATGAGCGGTGAACATGGCAGAAGTGGCAACCATGGGGCACTTGAGCTTCGAATGGTCAAGCTCAAAGCACAAGGGGGAAATGGTGTGGTCATTTTTGATGCACACCCAGAATGGGTGATCAGGGGTGGATCTGATCACGTTGCAGGGGGGAATTGCAAGGTGAGAGTCACAATGAAATAGGCGGATTGTTGCAAGGGCATGAGGCCCTGCCATCCAATCCACCCCATTGGGAACCACAAACTGCAACACAGGGTCTGTTCCATTAATGGCCAAACCCTCAATGAGCTCGTGGTGGAGGCATTTGAGGGAAAGGAAAGTGGGCAATCTGGCAAACTGGACCACCAAAAATGGCCTCATCTGGGAGCCGGGTGCAAATGGTGGGCAAAGGAATTTTTTAAAAATTAATGGCAGCTTGGCTGCTACCACTGCATCAGCTTCTGAGCGGAAGCTGAGGTTGAAATCCCCCTTAGGGGGTGGAAGTCAATAAAGCCAGCAGGTTTGAAAACTGCCGTGGCCATCTCAATGATGGCTGCGCTTGCATATGGGAAGAGATTCCCATATTTGACCTGGAGGCCAAAAAGCAAATTGCTCCGTGGGAGCACCAAAGGGCTCCAGAGCACCGCCTGAGAGCCGGCAAGTTGGTGGGCCAAGTCCTGAGGGGGGACATAACGCCTGGTAGCATTGGGAGGGCTAGCAGAGCCAGCCCAGGTGCGCTTTTGAGGCAGCCAAAAGATGCCAGTTGGCGGTGCACCACCACCTCAAGCCAGGGCAGCAAGCGTCAATTGCATTGACATTGGTAAGTTTTGGTTTTATCAGGCAGTTGTTTTTTGTATTTTATCAAAAATCTAAATTTGGCTTCGATTTGGATATCAAAGCAAAAGAAAGATGAGGTTTTGAATCCCATTCAATTTACATTATTGCTAAATTGGATAGAATTCACTTGCAATTGATAACTTTTATTTAAGCTATTTCAATCTAAGTACCATGGCTGATGGCTTTGTGCGCTTATTGGTATTGTTATAAAATCGGCAGTATGTGAGGGATACACCAAAGGGTTTTGGTACAGGGCCAACCCACTGAGCAACTAGGATCAACGATGTGAGAATTGTTGCCCTGAAAATAAAAGTCTAGACTTATTAAATAAATTTGGAACACTCGCTCCCACAACTCTTCTTTATTAATATTTAATATAGCTGATTCTCGCCGTTCCACTAACATTAAAACTACCAAAACCTCCCCTCCTCAATCATCTCATTCCGCTTATATCATAGCAACTTTGGATGATAACACTTACATGTCTAAGTAACTCAATTTGCCATATCTCATTGGTTACATCAATTCTTGATTCATTAATCTCATGATACCCAATTTGAGGCAATTTTCCAACAACCTAATATCGCCTAATTTTGAGGAGCTCAAATTACCATTACTCATATTACTCTTGGTGGATCCATCTGTCCCGCCCTCATGACCTAGGGCTTATTATCCAGTCATATCGGAATTGTGACATTACCCCCTCCTTGACTGGATGATAAGGCTCCTATTGCTTATATGCCTGGAGGAACTTTACATGCACTTGGCTGATGATCCAACCACTAGTGGGGTCCTTGATAGTATATGCATCTATGCCTGTCTTCTCAATGACTTTGAATGGTCTGATCCAGATACTGGCAAGCTTGTGTTTATAGCCAAACCCATGTTGATCATGGAATAAGACCATGTCTCCATCATTGAACTGTGCTAGGTCACTCCGCCGTACCTGATTGGCAGCCTGGCTTTTAATTCTTTTAGATAAGATAAAAGAGTATGCTTCAGTTTGTAATTTTATCAGCATATTTGTTAGAGCAGTCAAATGGCGTTGTGGATTCATTACGCTTGTGTCTACTACACAGGCATGTAGGAGGGAGGGCAGAGCGGGGTGCCATCCATAAAGCAAACTGAAATGGACTTTTCCCCATGGCCAAATGGTATCTAATGTTGTAGGTGAACACCACAGTAGAAAGGAGGGTACTCCAATCAGAGGGCCTGTCCATGACCAACTTTCAGATTATGTTCACCAGGGTCCCATTAACCTATTCAACGATTCTGTTGGACTCAGGATGATACGGAGTTGTTAGACCCCATGGATGGCCATCAGCTCATTTAGCTTAGGTAGAATGTGTGAAGTGAAGTTCATCCCATTGTCGGTAAGGATGAATTGGGGACAACAGTGTCACTGAATTATACACTCCATAACAAGCTTGGCCATTGTTAGTGCCCCCAAATCGTGTATTGGTCGCGCCTCAACCCACCTTGTCAAGTGGTCAATTGCTACCAGGATGTATTTGGACTGATTTGCCCCTGTTGGCAAGGGACCCACCACATCAATCGAAATGGTGTGCCAGGCGAAGTGTGGCTTCACTAACTGGTATGAAGTCTTCTGGTGAAACGGCTTTTCCACTTGGCATTGGTGACAGGAGGAGATAGTATCAAGTATATCAAAGTTCATGCTTTCCCTGTAATACCAAGGCCACAATAATTCCATGGTCTTATGCACTCCACCATGTCCAACTGCTCAATGTGCAATCATAATAATAGTTGGGTGGGTGGAAGGTCTTGGGATATTCACGGTAGTGTCTCCTATCCGTTTATATAATTCCCTTATTTTTCTGGAACATATTGGTCCTTATTCCATCCAATATCTTGATGACTGGGGGCCGATTCATCGTCATACTTGTCACTAAGCACCTTATCAAACAGGATATCAATCAGATCCGCCATAACTGCAATCTTAGGTAATCTCAATAAACAATTGGCATTCTGATGTTTTGCTCCAGGTCAGTGAAGAATTTGAAATTGTATGCCTGCAATTTAAAAGCCCATCGCACTAGAAGTCCTTCCAGTTCTTAAGATTTTATAACCAGCATAGTGAGGCATGATCTTCTACAAATTTGAATTTTACCCCGTGAAGATACACCTAAAATTGCTTATAGGCATAAATCACCATCAAGCACTCCCACTCAGTCATGGTGTAATTATGTTCATAGCAGTTCAAACTGAGACTACAGTATGCTACGGGGTGCTCTTCTACTTCCTCATCTTTTTGGGATAGGGTTGCCCCTACAGCAGAAAGGGATACATCCATTTGAACAATGAACCCTTTTTGAAGTTGGGATATCATAACACTGGCGCACTAGTTAATGCCATTTGAAGCGTATCAAAAGTGCATTGCTGACGTTCCATCCATTCAAACATAGTGTCCTTTCTTAATAACTCAGATAGTGGGCCCCCAATACAGCTGAAGTTAGGGATGAAGCGCTGGCAATATCTGACCATTCCAAAAAGACCTATATATCCCACTTGCTGTTGGGTGGGGTCATTTTTTTAATAGCTTCCACTTTGGCTGGTTGAGTCTCAGCCCTAAAGCATCAACCACAAACCCCAGGTACTCCAGCTGGTCCTTAAAGAAGTGGCATTTCTGGGTTTGATATTGATGTTGGCCTCAGCGAGCCAGCGGAAGACAGCTTCTAAACGGTCGAGGTGTTTGGAGAAGGTTTGGAGAAAACATTAATGTTGTCAAGGTATACAAGGACACATGACAGTTTTAGCTCCCCCATAATAGTATTTATTGCTTGTTGAAACGTAGCTGGGGCATTACGCAGCCCTTGTGGCATCCAGGTTGGTTGGAAAATACCTTTAGATTTGATTACTGCGCACTTCTCCTGCTTTGTCAGTGGCAACTCAATATGTCAATAGCCCGAGAGCAGGTCCATAACTGAGAATAAATGAACTCCAACTAGCCGACCTAAAGCATCATCAATCCGGGGTAAGGGATATGAGTCCTTTTTAGTGATGCTGTTGAGCTTCCAGTAGTCTATCACTATGCAGTTGGTGCTGTTCTTCTTTTTTACAATCAGAATGGGTGAAGCCCATGGACTTTTTGACAGTTCAAGCATCCCTTGCACTAATAGCTTGTCAATTTCCTTGACTACTACTTCTTCCGCCACCCTTGATTGGCAGATCGGCCTTGACCCGATGGGAGGATGATCTCCAGTGTCCAGCCTATGAACCACCCCCCAAGTGCATCCTATTTAATAGTCGTCAACAGCAAAAATCCCTTTATATTTTTGAAATAAAGCGATTACCTTATTCTTCTGTGGTTCTGAAAGCCCCATTAATTCATCACGCGATATAACTGCCATTACACTGAGCTGTGGTTTAAAAGGCAGACCAAATTCCCCCCAATGACCCAAAGTCATGAACCAAAAAACCTCCTCAATGGGGATCAAGTGTAAATATGACACTATTTGGTGGCGGCGGATTTTCAGTGATACTGTTTGTAGATTTGCAAGCAAAACTCTAATTTACTATTGCCCTGGTAAAATAATGTCTGGGGCCACGTGGGGCTCAAACCGTGATTGCTGATATGGCCCAATAACTTCCCCATAGAGACCGTCTGGAATTTCTAATCACCAAGTCAGTGTTCAATATAACTTGATGCCCAGATGGAATAGATATAGGTCCAGCAGCTCTAAGCGGCAGCCCTTGATATTCATATATCTGTTGAGGAAGGGCCCAGGTTTTACCCTTTAACTGATGGTAGCTTACTGGAATTACTCCATCGCTATAAGCTATGTTAATATTCCCCATATGCACTGGATCAATTGGAACTTTGGTAGAGGTGAAGTGGATTGTGATTCGCTGACCCAATATTTCAAAAGTCTCATTAGTCATATCAATAACAGCCCTGTAGTGCCGCAAGAAGGCAGTTCCAATTAACAGACCATAATTTCTATATGGTAACACTATAACTGGAGCTATTATGACAATAGAACCAAATCTCAGCGGAAGCGCACTGTATGATCCCTCAGAGACTGTATTTTCCACTCCAGAAGTGCCATATACCATCCGGTGTTCCACATCTGGTTTTAATGACAACCTAGCCACCAATTTGGTGGAGACTATGTTGACGAGGGCACCGGTATCTATGATGGCATGGACTCAGCTCTTAGCTACAGCCAGGTCACAGTAAGTACATTCAGATTAGGATGCATCTCGACTGTTAATAACATGGACATCTAAAGAATCCCTGTTTCCAAGGAAACACGCAATCCCCTCATTAATTCTGGGATTTTGTTTTATAATAGTTTTGACTGGAAGAGCGACGCTTACTGCTTGCAAGAAAGGTGCATCCGAGGAGGGGTCTAACTTTTCAGGGGTTACTTGGTTGAACATTTGACAAGCATACAGCTCAACCTGCATCTGGGACCCCTTTTCCGCCATAGTCGCTGACTATACTTGTGTCAAAACATTCACCCCTCCAAACTGGCTGCTGATATAAAACTAACTCATTTTGCAAGGAAACTTCCAATGAATAGTCTGATTTTTTAGGTGGGACGTCTTGGATTGGTATAGCGGAGATAGAGAATCCCTTATCTACTCCACTCTGACTTTTCCCTTGCTGTACTGTCCCAGCTGTAAACAAGAGACCAGTTGATTAGGGCACCATCATGCCAGATGCACCTGACGATTTCACTTGAAACAAATAACTCCATAGGGCCCATGTCCCTGATTAATAGGATACAAACCACATCGAGAGTTGATCTGGAAGTGACCAGCATAAACAGGTCTAGGGCGATAGTTGGCCCATGGATAATAAGCAGAAATGGGTTGGACGTTTAATTGCTGATGACAACCTATGAAATCTGAACTGGACTGCCAGTATTCCCCAAATATGATGATTCAGCAGTTATAGCAGAAGGATTCCACTCAGCATTAGGTGGAGGGAAGTTAGCTGATATACGGTGCAGAAACTGAACAAGTTTAAGAAAAGGTACATCTTCATCCAACAGTGTGGCAATAACGTTATGTAACTCATGGTATGGCTTCACAGCAGAAGTCATCGCAATACACACATCAGCTTTGGATAAAACTACATCCCCAATTAGCACATGAGCTTCCGCCATAAATTGCTCAGCAAACGCAGTGAGGATTTCTTCCGCTGAAACTTGATGGTCAAAGATTTGTCCTTCCACTGTGACATCTTTGCAGTTCCGCTGAACAACTGCAGCACAATGTCTTTGACTTCTTGGTATATAAGGGAACTGCCTGAAAGATAACAGAAGACTTGATCAGCACTTCCAACATCCAAGGAAGAAATCAACAGCTTTGCTCTTTGTTGATCTGAGACTCCTTCAGTTGCAATCTCAAATCGCTTTAAGTACCCATAAATACTCCCTTCGCGATCAAATGGGAGCAGCTTATTGCAGTAGACCTCCTGGAGCAGCTCATCTTGTTTTTTAAGCACAGCATCCAACACCAGTTTCAGCTCCACATAGTCAACTGACCCAGAGTGCTTGGTAGGATAAATCAAAACTATATTGATGCGACATAGCTGGCAACTGAGTTTTTATCATAGTATAATTGATCAATGGGTCCCCTGTAGTGAGCACCAATATTATAAAATTAACAGTATGTGAGGAATACACCAAAAGGTTTTGGCACAGAGTTCAACCAACTGAGCAACTAGGATCAACAATGTGAGGATTGTTGCACTGAAAATAAAAGAATAGACTTATAAAATAAATATGGAGCACTCTCTCCCACAACTCTTCTTTATTAATATTTAATAAAGCTGATTCTCACTGTTCCGCTTACGCTAAAACTACCAAAACCTCCCCTCCTCAATCATCTCATCCCGCTTATAATAGAAACATTTGATGATACCACTTACACGGCTTAGTAACTCAATTCGCCATATCTCATTGGTTACATCAATTCTTCATCCATTAATCTTATGACGCCCAATTCGTGGCATTTTTCCAACAACCCAATTTTGCCTAACTTTGAGGCGCTCAAATTACCATTACTCATATCACTCTTGGCGGATAAATCCATCCCGCCCTCACGACCTAGGGCTTATCATCCAGTCATATCAGAATCGTGACAGGTATATTTAGTCTTGGTACCACCCTCTCATATTGATGATTCTCCACCAATGTTTATTTATGAATCCATAAGCCTACCTTCCTTTTTGGTTGACTTGTTATTAAAGAACCCTGTTAGTATACGCTTTTGCATGTTCCTTAGGTGAACCTATGTGCAGACCTCCTCTAGGAGGTCTCCAATAACATAGGAAATTTTAAAATAATTAAGGAAAGAATCAGTTGTACAATTGAGACATCCTGAACCCTCCTAATTGAGGCACCCATATACACTGGCACTAATTTGCACTTGATTATGGACTCCTCCTTGAGGTCCACCCAAGTTTTGTTGTTTATTAGGTATCTAGTTATTTATTATGTGCTGTACACCCTGTCCCTGGACCCTGTGCTCCATCATCTTCCACGGTGACTTGTTTCCAATCTTACTAGCGCTTAGTTCCCTTGTGGTGTGGCCGTAAATCCCACACCATCTCGCTAGAAACAAGAGAAGTTACAGACACTCACTTGACATTAGTTGACCAACCTTTTATACTATTCTTGTAGGAGAGTTATCCATGTGAGGCTTTCAGTTATCTGGGTGCGCTGGCCATTTGTCACGTCCTCTATGGTTTCAGCACACTTTTCTTGTTTGGTTTAGTATTAGGGCATCTCAGTTTTATTCTTTTAAACTATTAACTGGGAAGTGCCCACCCTTCCTGCTTAAAACTGGTGACTCAGACTCTATTGTGATCCTGTTGTCATAATTCCCTAACTTTCCCCTAAAAATCATCCTATATTAACAGGCTCTTGCTTCCCTCTCTGGAGGCTTTGATAATAAATGAATGGTTTCCGTCCACCTTCAGATGTGGTAATTTGCTGTATCTGCTGTTTCCTGAGTCTGCAAAATGAGTTTCTATGGTATTCCATTAACATCCATTATTGTGGAAATCAGTATAGATTTTGGAGCATTTATTGGAGCAGTTTTCCCAAATTTGTCATCCATCCAAGCCTTCTACAAGTTTTTTGCTCAGCGCCAAAATAGCCACCTGGTAAAATTATATTTAGTTAAATTTTTTGACAGGGCCCATGCCCTACCTTCATCAAAATTTGGTTAACCGTTGTTCCTCCATTCCACCTTGACCCCCTGAAAGAAACACCCAGAGTGACAATCTCCCCCTCCCAACTATGAACAGATGATTAAAGCTCTAGGGATGATTTTTCCACCCCAACCCAGAAGGGGCCATGTAATTTGGCCATCATGTTTCACTTGGGTTATCCTTTATAATAACAGTCTCAAAAAACTCAAGTGCACCTCTAAAAAAGGAGAAATATTTTCCTCCTATTCCTTTGTTTTTGGCAGAAACCTAAAAAGTGGGAAGGGGTCAAGCCCCAAGTATTTACAAATGTTTCAGTTAATTCCACCGCAAAAATGTCACCTGCAGTTGCCCCTATAAATATGGTGCCTGCGACTATTGATTTTCCCTTAAATGTGGTGAGGCTCCCCATTAATCCTACCCTGTTTCAGCAGAATTTAAGGATTTGGATGAGTATAGCCCTGAAGTTAGTGTAAATGGTTTAACTAAAATTGATTTTTTCTTCACACCGCATTCCTATAGTGTCATCTGGATCATTGGTGAAGGGATTGGTGCTGATGGCCCTGGATAACGATGAATTACCGGATATTGAATCTGGTATGGGGTTGTTAATGCCAAAAAACGCGTTTTATAACACAAAGTATGTAAATTTAAATGAGCCAATTATCATCTCTGCGTCTCTGACGCAGACCCCATTCCTGTGTATCAAATTAAACCAGTAAACCCGCTCTTAACATCTGCAATTATCTGCAGAACACAGGAGGTGGAGAAAGAGTTATTATTGCAATATAAAAATGTTTATGCAACTGCTGAAGATATGGTAGGATATGTAGCCTCAATAGTGAGAGTGGCCAATTATCACTCTTCATTTTATGATTAAAAAACTTATCTTTGTGGCATGCTTATGCCTGAAAAAGATTTTTCTGGTGAAGTGTTGGCATAATCTGCTATGAAATAAAACCATTCAGGATATTTTTTGTTGACTGCTACCCTTTCATCCCCTTAAAGAAAAAAGCACAACTATTTTGGTGGATAGAGGGCCTCTGAGAATTTTATTGACCAGGACCTAGCCGACTACCTAAAGTTGAATTAATTTTCAGGTGGTATGGTTATGGGAGGGGCTTCCCAAGGTATTTCAACGCTAAAGTTTTTTGAGTTAGTGGATTATCAAGTTGGCAAATATTATATGGCTGACTGCTTCCAAGAAATCAAAAACCTCTTGTACCACATTATTTTAGGAGTAGAGTGTTGGTAAAAATTTGATGTCAGCTCCAAAATGAAAGCCAATACCTTGTCATCATCACTGAAAAATTGTCAAGAATTAGTTGTCCCTTTTTCTGAAGCGACCTCACAGGGCAATTTGCCTCAATGGTCAAAGGTCCACACACTCAGTCTCGCTCCGCTGTTGAAGCCCTCTTTTGAGGTACCTTTACATTTCTTGTTTAGAAGGGCTGAATATTCATTTGATAAGGGTCTAGCCAATGTACTACCAGCTCATTCAGAGTTTGATTGGGAGTTCAAACTCAATATTGTTCTGGTGTGTATATCTTCTCCTATATACTATTTGACTGTATGGGAGGAAGCAGCCTTAGATGTGTGGTTAAGGACCAGTTGATTAAACGTGCAATATAACAGCTTACTTCTCCTGTATGCTCACCATTACTCTTTTTGGAGTAAGCTGATGGTACCTTACGCTCATGCGTAGATAATGGGAACCTAAACAACGTCAGAGTACCAGATTTGCATTCATCCCAGTGGACTCACAGATTGATCACTATGTGGAGAAGGCTAGAATCTTCTCCAAACTGGGTTGCTTAAATACGTATAAACAGATCCGTATCAAGAAGGGCAAGTAGTGCTCACCGCGTTTAGAACGAGAAAGGGTATTTTTATGTTTTGGGTTATGCCCTTTGGGCTTAATTGCACCTGCTATTTTCTAATTCCATATAGATGCAGCCTTGGGGACCTGCTGGATTATGCGCAGTTGCCTACATGTATACCATGTTGGTGTTTTTCTCAGATCAATAACCTTATGTATCAAACCTGCGGTAAGTGGTGAGAAGTTTAAGGGAAGCTGACCTTATTCTAAAAAGCAGTAAATCTGAATTCTTTAAGTCCCAGGACACCTCTCTGGTAAACGTCATGTTTGACCAAGGCCGCATGATTAATTCAGACAAGGAGAAGGTGATCTGGGACTGGACTACCTCAACTTTGGTTTAAGAATTAGAGTTTTTTGAGGACATGTACACTCCTTAAGTAATTCATGCCAAATCTTTCTTAGGAGGTGGCGCCCTTATATAAGGCAAGTGGAGTAAAAATGCTCCAGCGGTCCCTTGTTTTGCAGAATACCTTTCAAGCGTAAAGTGCACCCAATTGGCTACGTCCATCCTTCGCCATGTAGTTCCAGAAAAAGTTTATTGTGTCTATTGATGCCTCCAACTTTGGAATAGCGGCTGCCTTGTTACAAGTGGGAAGAGTTGGAATAGAGAATCCGGTGTGATATTTATCCAGAAAAATGTTCCTACCAGAGCTAAACTATGACGTTATTGAAAAAAGTTATCAGCACTTATTGAGGCGCTGACCTAACGGTGTCATTATTTGCATGGCTTATCCTTACCATTCCACAATCATACAGATCACCATGCATTATTGTACTACCACGTACCTTAAGTCCTGAACCCATGGCAAACCAATTGGCATGAGACCATGGCAACATATGTTCTCTTATGTTTACAAAGGGTGTTATAAAATTGGCAGAATTGTTCATATACGCCATAAGGATTTTTGCACAGTGTTCCACTGAGCAATAGGACTAATGATATGATGATCATTGTCCTTGAAACAACAGAATAAACTATCTAATAAATATGGAGCACTTGCTCTCACCACATTTTTTTATTTTATATAAAAAATACAGCGGATCCTCACTGTTACGCACACTCTAAACTATTAACAACCAACCTTCTCAATCATCTCATCTCGATTATATCATAGTGACTTCATATGACACAGCTTTCATAGCTTAGTGATTCAATTTACCATATCTCATTGGTTCTGGCAATTATTCATCTGTTAAATTCATGATAGCCTTATCTGAGGCGATTTCCCAACAACCCAATATCGCCTCATCTTGAGGCGCTCAAATAATCATAACTCATATCAAACTCAGCAGATTCCATACATTCCGCCATAAAATCTTAGGGCTTATCATCCAGTCATATCAGAATAACGACATTACTCCATTGACTGGACAATCAGGCTCCTATTGCTTATATGCCCGGATGATCTTGGCGTACACACTGTTGATGATCTGACCGCTTGTGGGGTCCTTAATACTATATACATTCATACCGGTCTTCTCAATAACTTCAAATGGCCTAATCCAGATTTTGGCCAACTTAAGCTTCCACCTGAAACCATGTTGATTATTGAAAAAAAACCATGTCTCCATCTTTGAACTGGCATACCCACTATGCTGTACCTGATCAGCAGCTTGAGTATTAATCTTCTTGGATAAACTGAATGAGTATGATTCGGTTTGCAATTTGATTAATGTGTCAGCTAGAATCATCAAATAACATTGTGGATCCATTCCGCCAGTATCTTCTACAAAGGAGTATTTCAGCGCTGGAAGGGCAGGGTGTTATCCATATAGTAATTGGAAGGGACTCTTCCCAATGGTGGAATGATAATTGATATTATAGGCGAAAATGGCGGTGGATAAAAGAACTTTGATCTGAGGGTTGATCTGCTACCAATTTATGGAGTATACTCACTAAGGTCCCATTGACCCGCTCAACCATTCCATTAGACTTGGAGTGGTATAAGGTCGTCAAAACCCCTCAGATGGCCATTAGCTCGTTAAGCTTTGGGAGGATGTGGGAAGTGAAGTTAGTTCCATTATCAGTAAGGAGGAACTGAGGGAAGGCATTCCACTGAATAATGCATTCCATTATAAATTTTGCCACTATGACCACCCCTAAGTCTCATATCGCCCTTGCTTCAACCATCCGGGTTAGATGATCAATTGCCACCAAAATGTACTTGGACCATTTATCTCCTATTGGCAGAGGGCCGATGACATCAAGGGAAACTGTATGCCAAGCAAAGTGCAGCCTCACTAACAGGTATGAGGTCTTCTGGAAAAATGACTTTTCCACTTGGCACTGGTGGCCGGAGGAGATAGTATCAAGCACAATGAAGTTCATGCTTTCCCAGTAATACAGAAGCTGCAATAATTCCAACGTCTTTCACATACCACCATGCCCAACTGCCCTATGTGCGCTCAAGATAATGTTAGGCCGCGCTGAGGGTCATGGGAAGTTTAATGTTGAATTGCTGATCCACTTGTACAACTCACCATTCCGCTGGAAAGTATTATTTCGCATTTCATTCAACACCTTTATGTCTTATGGCAGCTCATCATCATACTTTCCGCTAAGCATCTTGTCATAAATAATATCACTCAGATTCGCCGTGACTGCAATAGTTGGTAGCCTCAACAAGCAATCAGTATTCTGATGTTTTGCTCCTGGTTGGATAAGGATCTCGAAGTTGTAAGTCTGTAGTTTAAGGACCCATTGGGCTAGACGGCCCTCAGGTTCTTTAAGCTTCTGCAATCAGCATAACGAGGAGTGATCCATTAAAACTTTAAACTTTACATTATGCAAATATACTCTGAATTGCTTGTAAGCATAGATCACCACTAAGCACTCCTTATCAGTCACAGTATAATTAGCTTATGGCTATTTAGGCTTCAGCTGCAATACGCCACTGGGTGCTCCTCCACTTCATCATCTTTTTGGGACAGAACTGCCCCCACATCAGAAATAGATACATCCGTCTGTACAATAGATTCCTTTTCAAAATTTGGGTAGTGTAGCACTGGTGCATTGATCAACGCTGTTCAAAGTGTATCAAAGGGTGTTGATAGTGTTCCGTCCATTCAGAAAGTGGCATCCTTTTTTATAACTCAAACAGCGTACCCCCAATACAACTAAAGTTAGGTATAAAGTGGCGATAGTAGCTGACCATTCCTAAAAACACTTGTATATCTTGCTTACATTTTGGTGTAGTCATCTTCTGGATGGCCTCCACCTTGGCTGGTTATGACCGCAGCCCCGTTGCATCAACCACAAACCCAAGGTACTCTAACTGATCCTTAAAAAAGTGGCATTTTTGGGGCTTTATTTTGATGTTGGCCTCAGCCAACTGGCGGAATACCTCTTGAAAATGATTAAGGTGCTCAGAAAACGTGCGGGAGAAAACGTTGATATCGTCCTGGTATACAAGAATGAATGACGGCTTCATGTTGTCAAGGATAGTGTACATCGCCTGTTGGAATTTAGCAAGGGCATTACACAGTCTCTGTGTCATATGCATTGGTTAAAAAGCCCTTTGGATGTAATTATGGCAAATTTCTCCTGTTCTGCCACGGGTAAATTGGTCAGCCAATAGCCAGATATCAAATCCATTGCAGAGAAGTAACGAGCTCCTCCCAACTGGTCCAGTGCATCATCAATTTGTGGCAAGGGGTATAGTCCTTTTTTGTAATACTGTTGAGCTTGCGGTAGTCTATTACTACCTGGTTGGTACATCCTTCTTTTTAACAATTAGGACAGGGGAAGCCCACAGGCTCTTCGATGGTCCAAGATTCCTTGCTCCAACAGTTTATCAATTTCTGCTGTGACAACTTCTTCCGCTGCTCTAAATTGGCGGATTGGCTGAGATCTGATGGGGGATTATCCCCAGTGTCCACTTGAGAGATCACTCCTCATGCGCACCCTAAATCATGATCATCAACAGCAAATATCTCTTTGTATCTTTTTAACTAAGTCTTCCGCTTGATTTTCCAGTCTTCCATTAACATATTGAATTTTCACGTGGTACAACCGCCATTATGCCAATCTGTGATTCAATGGGCAGACCGAATTCATCCAATGATCTAAACTTATGAACCTTAAACCTCTTCAATTGGGATGAAATGTAAATATTTCACTATATGGTGTCAGTGAATTTGCATTGGTTTATCCTGAAGATTTGCTACCAAGACCTAGATCTCTTCATGCCTCAGAAGTATAATGCCTGGGCAATGTGGGGCTCGAGCCATGATTGCTGATAGTGTCCAATGACCTCCTCATATAGCCCAGCATGAACTTCCACCTTTAACTCGGTGTTTATGATTGCTTGGTGTCCAGAGGGAATAGATATAGGGACAGCAACTCTAAGAGGTAGCCCTTGTTATTCATAAATTTGATGGGGAAGGGCCTGGGTCTTTCTCTTTAGTAAATGATATCAAACTGAAACCACCCCATCACCATATGCAAATTTTAATGTGACTCATGTGTACTAGATCCTTTGGCACTCTGCTGGAAGTGAAGTTGATTGGGATCCGATGCCGCAGAATTTCAAAAGTCTTTGCTGTCATACTAACAGCCCCAAAGTGGCGCATAAAAGGGTTCCAATTAACAGGTCATATTATTGTTTGGTAAATCTATAGCTGGTGCTACAATGATAATCTACCCAAAATATAAGGGTAGCGCGCTGTACACTCCTTCAATACTTTGCTTTCCGCGCCTGCAGTCCCATATACCATATGATGCTACACGTCGTGTTTTAATGCAAACTTTGCCACCAACTTTGTGGACACTATGTTGATTGGGGCACAAATATCAACTATTGCATGAACTAGTTTTTTGTTATGACAGTGATATAGTAAGTACACTCAGAGTAAGATGCATTCTGATTGTTTACAACGTGGACATTCAATAGATCTTTTTTCCAAGGAAGATTATAATACCCCCCAACTTTAGAATATTCTTTAACAATAGCGTCCACAGGGAGTGCTGCGTTTACCCCTTTTAAGAGAAGCGCACCGGCTAATGGAAATGGTTCTTCTGTAGAAAGGTGATCAAACATTTGACAAGCATAAGGTTTTGGTTGCTCCTGAGAGCCTGCTTCCGCCATGTCCATGAATTGCACTCATGTCAGAACATCCACCCCTCCAACTGGCTGCTGCTATAGAAAGTCATTTTTATACTGAGGAACTTCCACTGAATGTACAAGGATAGGTTCAGGTGAGACGTTTTGAGTCAGAATAGCTGAGGTAGAGAGTCCCATATCTACTCTGCTCTGACTTTTCCTTGTCTGTACTGCTTTCACGGTAGGTACTGGAACTGACGATTGAGACAACCTCTAGCCAGGTGCCCAGAGTGACCGCATGAAAAGCAATTGACCCCATAAGACCTGCATCCTTGATTGTTGTAAAATGGGCCACCAAAAGTTGGTCTGAGGTCGAACAATGTAAACAAACCCCTCCCAATAGGTGAACTGCTGATGGCACCTTGGTTGAAAGCGAGGCTTGTATTGATATTAAGGCCAGGGGATGACCACTGGATTCTGAACAGGGAGGGATAATTCCTCCAAATAAGAAAGGCTAACAGTGGAGGCGATAGGTTTCCACTCTATATTGAGTGGAGGGAAGGTAGCAGATAGCTGGCATAGAATTTGAACAAGTTTAAGCAAAGGTACGTTAACCTCTAAATATGGAGCCATGGCATTAAAAAGCTCACAGTATGGTTTCACAGAGGAGTCCAATTCTATGCATATGTCAGATTCAGTTAATATCCCTGCCCCAATTAACACATGGGCTTCTGCTTTAAATTGATCAGCAAATGCAGTAAGAGTCTCATTATGTTGAAATACAATGGTTAGAAACTCATCCTTTCACTGCGCAATCTTTGAAGTTCCTCCAACTACAGAACAGTCTCCTTCACTTTTTGATAGGTAATGGAACTGTTGGGAAGAGAACGAGTAACTTGGTTGGCGCTTCCAACATCCAGGGTGGACATTAATAATTTGGCTTTACGCTGATATGAAGCTCCTTCTACTGCAAACTCAAATCATTTAAAGAATCCATGGATCTTCCCATCATGATCAAAAGATGTCAGCTTATTAATACAAACCTCCTGCAGAAACTCCTTCTTCTATTTAAGCACAGCATCCACGGCAAGCTTGAGTTCTGCATATTCAACAGTTGCAGTGTCTTGAGATAACTCCTTGACAAAGCAAGCATGATATGACATGAACAGCAACTGAGGAACTTTTATCAGTTTTTATGATTGATCAATGAGTTGCCTGTAGTGAGCACCACTGTTATAAAATTGACAGAACCATTGAAATACGCCGTAAGGGTTTTGCACAGGGTTCAGCCCACTGAGCAATAGGATCAATGATATGATGATCATTGTCCTTGAAACAACAAAAAACTATATGATAAACATGGAGCACTTGCTCTCACCACACTCTATTTATTTAATAAATAAATACAACGGATCCTCACTGTTCCGCTCACTTTAAACTATTAAAAACCAACCTTCTCAATCATCACATCACACTTATATTGTAATGACTTTGGATGATACTGCTTTCATAGCTTAATAATTTAATTTGCCTTGTCTCATTAATTTTAGCAATTCTTCATTCTTTAATTTCATGATCACCTAATTTAAGCTGATTTCCCAACAACCCAATATTGCCTCATCTTGAAGCACTTGAATAATCATAACTCATATCAAACTTGGAGGATTTCATACATTCAACCATAACAACTTAGGGCTTATCGTCCAGTCATATCAGAATCATGACAAAGGGTAAGGAGAATTGTTTGGAGGTTGCTTTTAGTCAAATACCTGCGTTAGCTCCAGATCCTAAGGAGGTAGAGGTACATAATCACTTGATGATCACACTGGGTAAGAGATTGTCCCAACATCCCTATCCCATGGCACATGTGTCAGCGCTTGCTCCTATAGAAACAGCAGAGGAATATAATACGTTCAGAAGGGTAGTCCTTTCATAGCCCTTTTCAGCAGAGTATACTATGGGCCTTTCCAAGTGCAAATTAAATCAAAAGGAATTTACTAGGGGTTACCACATTAAGGATGAGATGGTATGGTTTCAGGGATACCTATGGTTCCTACCGTACCACTTTGCCTGAAAGTTATCTGGGACCATTTTGATGGGATCACCGTTGGACACCATGGGAAAGGAAAGACTCTGGAGCTGATCCACCACACTTATAATTGGAAGTGATTAGCTGCACAGGTTGCCAGATATTGTAATGAGTGTCTGGTCTACAACCAATAAACCAAATTGCCAGCCCCTCATGGGGTTGTTGTTACCTATTCGAAATTCCGAAGGGCTTTGTACTTCATTATCAGTGGATTTTATTGTGTAATTGCTTGCATATGAAGGCTACAATGCCATCATGGTAGTATTGGACCGTATTACAAAGTTCGCCCACTTTATATCCTGTAAAACTACAGTAACCACAGCGGAGATGGCTATGCTCTTCATGCCTCATGTGTTTGAACTTAATGGGTGCCCCAGAAGATAATTAGTGATCATGGTCCCCAGTTTATCACTGTAATTTGGGAAGAGTTATTTGAGAGTCTTTGGATCCGCCCCTGCCATTCTACTGCCTATCACCCTCAATCAGATGGGTAGACTGAAGGAGTTAACCAGTGTCTGGAACAATTCCTGTGGTTTTTGCTGCCGCGGAACATTCAGATGGGGGTTCCCATCTTTCTATGGCCCAATTTAGCTATAACAACGCTCAACATGCATCTATAGGGTGTTTCCAATTTTCGCCAACCATTGGTTTAGCCCCAAATTCAACATGAAGCCCAGCTATTTTTCCAAAGTGGAAGCATTGGTTGGCTTTGATAAGACTATCAAGAAAGTAATCCAGAGGGTTACCGCGAATTTGAAATGCAGAAATACAAGCTTATAAAGTGAATGCCGATGGTAAGAGATGGGTAGGTCCTGCGTACAAGAAGGGGATTTTGTGATGCTTTATTTTAGAATTATACTAAGCAAGAAGCCATGAAAAAGCTTGTAGTGATAAGATAAGGCCTTACTGCATTGTTAGAAAGATGTGCCATGACTTTTACCAGTTGTATCTTCCCTCATCATTATGGATCCTTGCCTTCTTTCATGAGAGTAAGCTGACGTTTTTAGGGCCCCCACAAGAGACTCTAGAGGTTTATCTCGTTAATTGTGCGCCAGAGTGGGAAGTGGAGGAGTTTGTAGCCTCTCACTATGTAAGAAGAAGGCTTGAGTACCTGGTATCCTGGAAGCGATTTGATGCAGCTGTGGACAGTTGAGTACCAGCGTGCAATTGCATCCATCCAAAGATCTAATTGAGGTCTTTTTAACGATTCTCTGAGGCAGAAGGACATAAGTTGAAGCAAAGTATCTCCTACAGGAAGCTGGCCCCTAACCACAAGAATTTCTCCCTGGATGAAGCCATGGAGGAGGTTGGAGCCCCAATAACACGAGAAGGTAGTGTCATGGTTGCATGACATAATTGAGGGCGCAGATTATAAAAATAAGGCTTGAGGGAGGAGGCCAAAGGTTAAGTTAGCAAGCCTCCCTACCTGAAGCATACCCTGGACTGGCACTGGCAACAGACAAAATATGCCCAAACTGGTACTGATGGTGCGCATGATGGTTGGTACTGCAATTAATTGAGGACACAACTCGCACCAGCTTTGTTACTAATGATGACAGTTTATTATGGTTTTTTGAAAAAATATTTAAGACCTGTTCAATTTAAAATATTGGTAAATTGGGAAGAATTGACTTGCAATCAATAACTTGAATTTAAGCTATATCAATCTATAGTACCATGGGTGATGTCAGTGTGTGCTTATTGGTTCGTTTAGGCTTAGTATCACTCTCACAGATTAATGATTCACCCCAAATGTTTATTTATGATTTCATAAGCCTACCTAACTTGTTGGTCGACTTGTTTTTAAAAAATCCTTTTAGTATACATTTTTGCATGGTCCTTTGGGTTAATCTATGCGTAGACCTCCTCTAGGAGGTCTCCAATAACATAGGGAATATGTTCAACATAAATAATGACAGAATCTGGTGCATATTTGGGCCGTCCTGGTCCCTTCCAGATCAAGGCATCCATTTCACACTGACACCAATCTGCACTTGGTTATGGACTCCTCCTTAGGGCCCAAAGGTTCTGTTTTTATTGGGTATCCAGATATTTATTCTGTGCTATACACCCTGTCCCTGTGTCCCCTGTGTTCCAGCACCTTCTGAGGTAACATGTTTCCAATCTTACTAGTGCGTAGTTCCCTTGTAGTGTGGCTTTGTATTTTGCAGTACCTCTCTAGGAACGAGAGATACAGACACTCTCTTGACAGTACCTTGGGTTTACTTTATATGCTATGAAGGCGTGGGCACCTTACTGGGTGCATTTACAAGGATTTTAATAGTCTTTTTGTGGAGAGTTAGAGACACTCCCCTCATAGCTGGGAAGATGTTCAATTCAGCTAAGCTTCTGGACTTTCGCTCTTTTAAGGACTCATTTGATACCATCTAGTACTAAAAAAAAGGACTCATTTGATTATAATTTACTAATTATGCTGATGTAGAGCTTTGATCACAGATACCTTTATTAGTTGCTTCACTTTTACAACAGGAACTTTTATAAAAAAATGCCACATCGTGGTAAATTTTTCATTTACCCTTAATCCCCATAAGTCTTTAGAGGGACATATGGTGGGATTATTTAACTATGGGAAAAGCTTGAAACTAATTTTTCCCACAAAAAACAAGGTGGAATGTTGAGCTAAGGGATATGGTCAAAATCACTTCCAACAGCACCATTATGACACATTTGCAGCTGCCTCATGCAGTAATTATGGAAGCCCCTTATTATACCTTTTGGAGTAACAGTTCTCTTGACTAACGTAAAAGTCCAAAAATGGGCTCAAAGCTTTAAGTTAGTGGAGAGGCGATAAACAAAAAGATGGGGAGAATATAGACTACTTTTTGAGTTATAAAGCAACAATATTTATAGGGCGTCTGGGGACATGATGCATTAAGGACTTAGTGGCCCTGTACAATCAGGATCTTTCACTGCCTTCCAGATAGATCGTCTGGTCAACACTCTCATTGTACTGCATCATCCTCATGTCTTCAGCGGTGGGGTCAAACCTCTCAAGATTTGGGAAGTGAGGACATGATCCAAGAAAGTTTTTGCAACAAAACTTATGTGTGTGATGCTTCCTGGTCAAATCCTTTATTAATGCCTTCAGTAAGGTTCCATTCATGCTGGTTCAAGAGTCAATATTGTTATAAAATCAGCAGTATCAATAGATACGCCGGTGGACTTTGCACAGGGTTTAACCCACTGAGCAATCAGGACCAACAATATGAAGATCGTTGTCCTCAAAAAAGCAGAAAAAAACTAATTTAAAAATATGGAGCACTTGCTCCCACAACTTTTATTTATCTAATATGCCCAATACCACGGATTTTTCCTATTCCACTTTTCTTTACTCACTTAACAACAACCCTCCTCTTAATCACCCATCTCGCTTATATTACAGCGGCTTGGATAATACCAAGCTCATAGCTTGGACTATTTGGTTCCACTGTTCCCCTTGTTTTGACTGTTTATTTTCTAATTTGCTATTGCCCTAATTGTAGGCGATTTAATTTGGATTCGTCAAATGTAGACATTGCCTTATTTAGAGCGATCCACGAATAAAACCATTACATCCAATAAAACCCGTTGATCTCATTATCACCTCATCTCAAGGCACTCAAATACTCATATCTGATATCAATTTAGGCGGATTGCACCCAAGCTGCACCATGATTATTGTCCAATCATATCAGAAATCATGACATTACCCCCACCTTGACTGGATGAAAAGGCTCCTTATGCTTGTATGGTTGGAGGAACTTTGCGTGTACTCAGTTAATAATCCAACCACTTGCGGATCCTTGATGGTATAAGCATCAACACCAGTCTTCTCTATAACTTCAAACGGACCAGTCCAAATACTGGCCAGCTTGTGTTTCTACCCAAATTTATGTTGATCATGGAAGAGAATCATATCACCATCCTTGAATGTCGCCAGCCCGCTATGACATACCTGATTGGTGGCCTGATTCCTAATCTTCTTTGATAAGCTGAAGGAATATGCTTGAGTTTGCTTTCTGATCAGAATGTTCGTGAGGTTTGTCAAATAGCAGTGGGGTTCCACTCTGCCTGTGTCTTCTACACATGAATAAAGTAATGCTGGAAGGGCCAGGTGTCATCTGTATAGTAGTTGAAAGGGACTCTTCCCCATGGCGGAATGATAACTAATGTTATAGGCAAAGATGGCAGTGTAAAGGAGAGAACTCCAATCAGAAGGGCGATCCATTACTTTTTCATAGTAAGTTCACTAAAGTTCCATTCACCCATTTGACCGTTCCATTTGACTCAGGGTGGTATAAGATCATCAGAACTCCAAGGATACCCATAAGCTCGTTCAGTTTGAGGATGTGTGAAGTAAAATTGGTTTCATTATCAGTAAGAATGAACTGAGGGCAACCATGGCGCTGAATAATGCATTCCATTATGAACTTGGCCACTGTAACCACTCCCAAATCCCGTATTGCCCTTGCCTTGACCCACTAGGTCAAGTGGTCAATAGCAACCAGAATGTACTTACACCGGTTAGCTCCTGTTGGAAAGGGCCCAACGACATTAATAGAGACCATATTCCAGGTAAAGTGAGGTTTCACTAACTGGTATGAAGTCTTATGGCGGAATGGCTTCTCCACTTGGCACTGATGGCAACAGAAAATGGTTTGAGCACATCAAAGTTCATACTTTCCCGATAGTACTGAGGGTGCAACAACTCCATTGTCTTACGCACCCCACCATGTCTGACTGCCTTGTGGGCGCTCATAATAATTCCTGGCCATGCAGGGGACGCGGAAGATTTACCATAGAATTGCCAATCCACTTATATACTTCTCCATTCCGTTGGAAGGTATTTGTTCGCATTTCACTCAATGATTTAATCACTTGGGGTGGTTCATCGGTGTACTTCCCACTGAGCATTTTGTCAAACATTATGTCACTTATATCTGCTGTAACTGCATTTGTTGATAATCTTGATAAGCAATCAGCATTTTGGTGTTTTGCTCCTGGTCAATGAAGAATTTCAAAATCATAAGCTTGTAGCTTAGGAGCCCATCGGGCTAGCCGCCCCTCAGGCTCTTTCAAGTTCTGCAACCAGCGCAAAGATGCATGATCAATTACAGCCTTAAACTTTACTACGTGCAAATAGACTCAGAACTGCTTATATGCATAAATTACCGCTAAGCACTCTCACTCAGTTATGGTGTCATTTCGTTCAGGTAAATTCAAGCTATGACTGCAGTATGCCACGGGGTGCTCCTCCCCCTATTGTCCTTCTGAGACAGGACCACCCCAACAGCAGAATTTGATGTATCTGTCTGAACTATAAATTCCTTATCAAAGTTAGGGTAACGCAACATGGGCGCACTAATTAGCGCCATTCAGAGTGTATCAAAGGCACGTTGGTGCCATTTCATCCATTCAAACATGACATTCTTCTTTAGTAGCTCAAACAGTGGACCACCAAAGCAACTGAAATTGGGTATGAAGCGTCGGTAATAACCCACCATTCCCAAAAACACCTGAATGTCCTGCTTACTAACTGGCTTAGTCATCTTCAATATAGCCTCCACCTTGGCGGGTTGGGGTCTTAGCCCAGTTGCATCCACCACAAAACCGAGGTACTCCAGCTGATCCTTGAAGAAGTGGCATTTCCAGGGCTTGATCTTAATATTGGCCTCAGCCAGTCGGCGAAATACCTCTTCCAAATGGGTAAAGTGGTCAGTGAACGTGTGAGAGAAGACATTTATATCATCAAGGTACACAAGTACACATGACAGCTTCAGATCTCCCAGAATGGTGTCCATTGCTCGTTGGAACGTAGCTGGGGCATTACATAGTCCTTGTGGCATCTGAGTTGGCCGGAAAAGCCCTTTGGATGTGATTATGGCGCATTTATCTTGTTCTGCCCTGGGCAACTCAATTTGCCAATAACTGGATATCAAATCCATTGCAGAGAAGTAGCGAGCTTCTTTTAACCGATCCAGCGCATCATCAATCCTTGGCAGAGGGTATGAGTCTTTTTTGGTGACACTATTGAGCTTCCGGTAGTCAAATACTATGGAGTTAGTACCATCCTTCTTTTTACAATTAGGACAGGTGACACCCACGGACTCTTAGATGGTTTGAGCATCCCCTGCTCTAGCAGCTTGTCAACTTCCTCAATGATGACTTCTTCAGCTGCCCCTGATCAGCGGATTTGCCGAGACCTGATGGGGGGATGATCCCCAGTGTCCAGTTGATGAACAACCCCCGATTGCACCCCAAATAATGATCATCAATTGCAAAAACCTTTTTATATTTTTGAAATAAAGCTTCCACCCAATCCTTCTGATCTTCTAATAACCCCATAAGATTCTCCCGTGGTACAACCGCCATTACACTGGTAGGCAGCTCAATGGGCAGACTAAATTCATCCAAGGAACCTAACTCGTGAACCTGGTTGATCTCCTCAACTGGGTTCAGATGTAAATACGCTATAATTTGATGCCGGAGGATTTGGAGTGGTCCGCTTTGAAGATTTGCTATCAATATCTTGATTTTCCCATGGTCTGGAAGTATGATGCCTGGAGCCACATGGGGCTCAAGCCGTGAGTGCTGATAAGGCCCAATGATCTCCCCGTAGAGTCCAGCTGGCACTTCCACCTCTAACTCAGTGTCTACTATTACTTGGTGTCCAGAGGGAATGGATATAGCTCCAGCTGCTCTAAGCGGTAGCCCCTGATATTCATATATCTTATGGGGAAGGGCCCGAGTTTTCCCTTTTAATTGATGATAGCGTACTGGAATTACCCCATCACTGTAGCAAGGTTGATCTGTCCCATATGCACTGAGCCCTTTGGCACTCCACTGGAAGTAAGGTAAAGTGGGATCCGCTGTCCCAAAATTGTGAAGGTATCTTCCATCATGTCAACAACAGCCCCATAGTGTCACATAAAAGCAGTCCCAATCAACAGACTGTAGCTGCTATTTGGTAATACTACTGTTGGAGCCACCACAACAACAGATCCAAACCGCAAGGGAAACGCGCTATAAGCTCCTTCAGAGACCATGGTTTCCGCCCCAGCAGTCCCATACACCATCTGGTGGTCTATGTCAGGCTTTAAAGATAGCTTCGCCACCAATTTAGTAGAGACAATGTTAACAGGAGTACCTATATCAATTATAGCGCGTACTTGGGTTTTGGCTACCACAATATCACAGTAGATGCACTCCGAGTAGGATGAATGCCAGCTATTTACTACATGTACATTCAGTGGTTCACGTTTTCCCTGGAAATTTATAATACTCGCACCGACTGTAGGGTACTTTGTTATAATACATCCACTGGAAGGGCGACCTCTACTCCTCTTAGAGACAACGCATCTGTGAATGGTTCTAGCTGGTCTGATGGACTTTGGTCAAACATTTGGCAAGCGTAAGGCTTTGGCTGCTCCAAAAACCTTGTGTTTCCCATTTCTTTGACTTGTGTTTGAGACAGCACATTTACTTCCCTGACTGGCTGTTGGTAGAAGAGGTATCATCATACTAGGAGGTTTCTGCTGCAATTAATACAGTAGCTTCAGGTGGGACGTATGAACTTGAGATAGCGGAAGTAGAGTCCCATCTCTACTCCACTCTGACTTTTCCCTGATAACTTTGATCCTATGGTATGTAAGGGATCCATTGATTAGGGCACCATTGTCCCATGTGCCCAGTGTGACCACATTTAAAACAACTTAATCCATAGGCCCTACATCTGTGCTTTATATATGTTGGTCCACTTGGAAGGGTATTCCAAATATGATCAGCATAACCTGACCCCTATTGGTAGAACATCTGCTATCAATCAGTGTATTTAGGGCCAAAGCAGTAGTTGGTCAGTTGTCGATTGGCAGATAAGGGATAGATGTTGGACTGCAGTGAGTATCCTGGCGAAACCTGTACCAAAAATTGATTCCCCACACATAATTAGGGTCAGCAACGGCAAAAGTGCAAATCTGTTCAATGTTGGGTGGAGGGAAAGATACAGCTAAGCAATGTACCTACTGAACAAGTTTAAGAAGAGGTACATTGACCTCCAACAACATGGCCATGACGTTGAAAAGCTCAGGGTATGGTTTTACCGCAGAGGAAATATCAATGAACACATCAACTTAAGATAAGATCCCTGGAATTCAAGATAGATTATATTCTCTTTAACCGCTCAAAGTCACTTTTGAGCGATTTTAAATTTAAGTTTATTTATCCACAGCCATCTGCCCAAACCTATTCTTTGATGTCCTTGGCTCTGCCGCCTGCCACCCCAGTGTGGGGCAGCAGTGCACCCCCACCTAGCGTTTTCCGCCCTGCAGGCAAGCGCGTTCAGATGGGTTCAAACAGCCCGCCCACTGCTTCTAACCGTTTTGTCCCCCCATGAGACTTAGCGCTCCACCTGGCGCGCGTCCACCCTCCTCGCCCCCATCCTCTCGCCCTCCCTCGCTCTGCTATTCGCTATTGCCTCAGAGTGGACTATGGGCGTTTGTTCCCATATACCAATAAGGCAATTTTTGACCTAGCCACTACAGCCTTTGCGCCAGCTGGCTTTATAGACTTCCGCCCTTTTAAAGCTACTTTGACGTTGGGTTCCAATCTGAGGAGGATGCTGAAGCGGCAGCACAAACTCCTCTAATTTATAAAAAAAACCCCATTCCCACAACCCGTACTCGCCTCCCTTCAGACACCACGCTAGTGGTTTTCTTTGCAAATCTCCCATCCCACCTTCCACCCCAGGTTTTGTATGACCAGTTGGTCGCGGGGCTCATGGCTTATGGCAATCAGCCCAACCTCATCTTTGCCATTCCATCTGGTGCAGAACGCCTTGCTGCTTCTCGTGCAACAGCCACCATCATACCACACCACCCTACCATAGCCCAACAAATCCCACCCCGCGCTAGTGTGGCTGCAGCGCCTGATCATTTCTTTTGGGCTCGGGTCAATAATGGTAGGCATATTTGTTCCCTCTGCTTTGGCCTCGACCATGCAAAAAGAGCGTGCCCTAAGGCCAAATCCGCTGATGCAGCTTCTGAGCCCCCTCTGGAGGTTCAGTATGGGGCACTTTGCTGCCCCCTCCCACCCTCCAATCTCGTTCAGTGGGCCCACATGGAAAATCAGCCCCACCCAAAACCTCCATCCTCACTCTCCCACCTAAATCTACGCCAGCCAATCAGAGCAATGCTTAGACCAACATTCGCACCCAAGCAGCTGCCCATTCGCCCAATCCTACCCACTCAAATTTAAACGCCACTATTCCAGTGAACCAAAATCCATAGGATCTATTGGCTGAAACTGACAAATCAGGTAATATCCTCATTAGTAAGCATACAGGTCAACCTCTCTGCCATGGCAATTATGGTCGGGCAGAATTTTTCCTTCCTGACTTTGATGAAACCCCTACCCCTCGCCATTTTGCTCCTCTACCCAATACAGCCCCCTCCAAAGTGACCACCAGCTCGCCTTAGCTGCAGTGGCCTCTCCTCATTGCCCAAAACTACGCACCGCAGTGGCCCAGTCAGTGACTCAGCTCCAGCATGGCCTGCCCACCATCTTCTTCCCCCTGACTTCCCTGAATCTCCCTGCAGTGACATCTCAAAACTATTTGATAATGCTGAAATCGCTGTTATGAATGTCGCAACGCTTGCTTCATTCAACCCCTCAGCCAAAATCACCCGCCACAGTATCTCCCTTTTCACCCAACTTCCTGAAGCCCGCAAAGAATCTGAAGTTCTCCTCGCAACTTTTGTTGAAACACTTTCCCATCATTATCTTGATGCAGAAGTGGAAAACTCCTACTACGCTGACCTCAGCCCCCACTATGCAGATTCCCCAACGCCCTGGCTCTCTGCTCTGATATGGTACTGTAACCAACATTCCTTGATCGAGGTGGGTCTTTCTGAAAACCAACCCCCTGACCCCTCCTCACCTTCCGCCATGGTGGGTTAAGCAGTTTCTGCTTCCCACCTGGTTAGTAGTTTGTTTTGCCGTTTTGAGTGTTGTGATCGGTACTCTCTGCCCCCTGGTCAGCGTACCTCAAATAAATTGAAGATAAGATCCCTGCCCCAGTCAACACATGGGCTTCCGCCGTAAAACGCTCAGCAAATAGTGGTGAGGGTCTCATTTTGCTGAAATCCAATGGTCAAGAGCTTGTTTTCTGCTGCGACATCTTTGCAGTTCTGCTGAACAACCTTAGCACCGTCTTCTTAACTTCTTGATAGGTAATGGAACTATCTGGAAGATAACAGATGACATGATCAGCGCTTCCAACATCCAAGGTTGAGATTAACAGTTTTGCCCTTTGTCAGTATGAGATTCCTTCAGTTGCAAACTCAAATTGTTGAAAGAACCCATGAATATTTCCATCATGATCAAATGGTGGCATATTGTCACAGTAAACTTCCTGGAGCAGCTCATCATGTCTTTTGAGCACAGTGTCCAAGGCAAGTTTCAATTACTCATATGCAATGGCCCCAGCGTCTCATGCAGATTCCTTATAAAGCAACCGGACTGCGTCATAGCAGGCAACTGGGTTTTATTATTTTTATAATTGATCAATGGGCCCCCTGTAGTGAGCACCACTGTTATTAAATCGGCAGTATCAATAGTTCTGCTGGCGGACTTTGCACAGGGTTTGACTCACTGAGCAATCAGGACCAATAATATGAAGATTGTTGTCCTCAAAATAACAGAAAATAACTAATTTAAAAATATGGAGCACTTGCTCCCACAACCTCTTTTATTTAATATGCTCAATACCACGGATTTTTCCTATTCCACTTTTCTTTACTCACTTAACAACAACCCTCCTCTTAATCACCCATTTCGCTTATTTTACAGCGGCTTGGACAATACCACACTCATAGCTTGGACTATTTGGTTCCACTGTTCCCCTCATTTTAACTGGTCAATTTTCTAATTCGCTATTGCCCTAAGTGTAGGCGATTTCATTTATATCAGTCAAATATTGATATCACCTTATTTAGAGGTGATCCAATAATAAAACCATTACATCAAAAAACCCATTAATCTCATTATTGCCTCATCTTGAGGCACTTGTGGGATCCGCTGACAGATGCCACAAATATTTCTCAAAATTATTTGAAATTTACTCTTAGAATAAAAGTAATAATAAATGCTTTTTTAAAGTTTTTTATTTTTTATTTGTGCGGGGCAAGCCAAAAAGCTCCCCTATTTGATACTAGTATTTTCATATTTAAACTAGTTTGACTATTGGGGCCATGGGAATTTGGGGCTATAGTGTCAAAAAGCTTAATCATCCAAATTAGAAAAGATAGGCTTTGGCCTATCAGAACGAGGAAAATATTCTGTGGCAGAACAAACCTGTGTGGTAATGATTTGATAATTTGCACCCAATTACCAGTGGGTAAAATCTTTTTACCTTGGGGGACCTCCACCACGCCTAAAAAAGGGGGGGGGTCCCCACTTAGGAAGTGGTATGGAATGAGACGCAGCTGAGAGGGAACCATGTGATGGATGCCCCGAATTCAGCTGAGGAGTCAGAGCAATCCAACTATCAGTTTTTACCTTGATAAACTGATTTTGATTATAAAACATGTTTTGCTGATGGGTAGGGTTCCACTGAGAATCCGCCAGGGTCTTTTGGCCAATGGTACTCATATCCTCATTAACCATAGTATTGTTAGAAGATTGGACATGTAATTGGCTGATTGTAGTAGTGGATTTAGGGCATTTTTACCTCCAACATTCTTTTTTGAAAGTTGAGAAGGAGAATGTCTGACAGCACTCAAATACTCATATCTGATATCAATTTTGGCAGATTGTGCTCTAGCTGTCCCATGATTATCATCCAGTCATATTGGAATCACGACAAATATACTGAGGCTCAATTCAGAAGTAGGGATTTTGACTTGCTCATCATCTCAAATCTCAACAACGCCCCCCTCAAGATCCTGTTGGAGGGGGTATATGGCTGAAGGAATTGGCATGTACTTGATTCACCACTGTCCCCTGATTGACATCATCAATGGATACTCCAATTTCATTTTATGAATGACCTTATAAGGTACAAACCAAAGAACATTGAGCTTGTTCTGTTGACCTTTTAGCCAATGGTGATAAAAGATAATGAGGTCACCACGGTAAAAAATTGGTAAGGAGGGTCATCCAAAATCTAATTAAGATGTCTCCCTTTCTGTGGTGGTGACAATGCCTTGCATGGCCATAGCTGAAGATGGACAATTTTTATCGGCTAAGGCCCTCATAATTAAAATATAGTTCTCAGGTGTGGAGGTATTGAACAAAAGCTGAATGCTATTTGGTAACTGAGGAGCACACCCAGATAGAGCTTTAGAGGGAATCTTAATGATTTATTGGTAGCTTATGCTGTAAGCAAGCAAAGCGCTGGGTAGATAATAATTCCAGTGAGCAGGATCAGAGGCGGTCATCTTCCACTAATTAGAGGCAATGGTTCTGTTAAAACGTTTCACCGCCCCATTGGTCAATGGGTTGTAAGGAGTGGTGAAACTCTTGTTAGAGCCAAAAAGTGAAGTAAGTTCTTGGATTACCTGCAAGGTTAAAGTTATACTATTGTCTGAATGTAAAGTTTGTGGGCATCCATGCTGGGTAAAACAGATTGAATAAGAAAAAGAGCCATGGCCTTTGCAGTGGTAGCGGGGACAGAAATCACTTCAATCCATTTGATCAAATAGTTCACGGCTAGGAGGATATATTTATGGTCATGCAGCCCGGTGGGAGGAGGACCTACTACATCAATGCTAATGACATTGAAAGGACCAAGCAGGGCAACAATCGTGTGCTGATATCAGGGACTGGTTTGATCTTGGAATCAGAATAGCATACAAGCTTCCAGTACCTTATGAATGATTTCTATGGTCAGCTTATTTGATCATACAGTCGTCTTCCTTGAGGATCATTGTAGCCAAACCTGGCATTCTGGAGAGACCATTGTCATTATGGTGAATCTCTCTCATGCGATGTATAATAATGAGCCTGTAGCTCTGAAGCCACAGGGCTCATCTGGATAATCGTCCATATGGGTCCTTCATTTTCTGTAGCCATTTGAGAGAGTAATAATCAGTGACGAAGTTGAAGTGTGTGCCATAGAGAAAGGGCTGAAAGTCCTTAATCGCTAAAAAATTATCCAAAAATTCTCAGTTTAGCAATGTTATAGTTCCATTCGGCCTTACACAAGGACTTGTTGGAATAAGAACTGAACGATAGACCTGATTTTCATTGTGTTAGCTAGGATGGACCAATAGTGACGTCACTTGCATCCATGAATAGCAAAAAGGTTATCAGATTGCAGGTGGACTAAAATGGGTCTGGTGCAAAGAGCTGTCCTCAACAAATTGAAAGGCTCTTCCTGTTCTGGCCGCCACTCAAAAGGCACGTTCTTATGCATGAGACAAAGTAGGGGATCGGCCAGGTCAGCAAACTGAGGGATAAACTGATGTTAGTAGCATACCATGCTAAGGAATACATGTTTATTCCTTAGGCTCTAGGGGCGTAATATCTTTTCAATGACGTCAAATTTGTCCATAATGGGCTAGGTGCCATCTTTTGAGACCTTAGGACCAAGGAACTCTACTTTGGACTGGAGGAAGGAAAACTTTGAGGGTTTAAGTTTATCAAAGCATTCCTAAGACAATTGAAGATAACCCAAAGGTGCTCAGCATAACCATTGAATGTTCACGTGAAGACAATGATATTATTAAGGTATATAAGGACAAATGATAGCTTCAAATCTCTAAGGATCCCATGCATGGGGCATTAGAAGGTGGCTGGAGCATTACAAAAAACCTGTGACATCTTCGTAGGTTCACATGGCCCTTCATTGGCTAAGTGCGCACACTTGGCTCAGTCTTTTGGGGCAAGATCCACTTGCCAATATTTTCTAGTAAGTCCATTGCAAAAATTGTATTATAACCTGATGAGAAAGTGGAGAGAGTTATCAATTTGGGAAATAGGATAACTGACTTTCTTGGTGATGGAGTTGAGCCAGTGGTAGTCCATCACCACCCAACGACTGCCATCCTTTTTGAACAACAGGATGGGGAGGCCCAAGGGTTACAAAAAGGCTTAATAGTCCGTCTTTAAGAGCTCTTTTGTTTAAGCACCACTTGGGCTTCTTCTACCTTACTCTTTTGGTAAGTTTAGGACCAAAAGGGGGAGCGTTCACCAGTCTCCACGTGCTATAGAACCCTCTCATTCTCCTGGAATCGTAGGTCAAGGCAGAAAAAGGTCTAGATAAACCAATAATTCTTGAACTTGGCGCTGTTGTTCTCCAGAGAGCTCCTTTACAATACAAGTGTTGACTGGAGCCACTGATAGAGCGTCTCTAAACAAAAATTCCTTAGGCTTCCAAAGCTGCGGACATCATTTATATAATCTACTGGTAGAAGGAGAACATATGCTTTGGGACTATTTGGCCCATTACCCTAGGTTTGTTAGTAAGATAGAAAACAACAATGATATGAATCTGGCATAGGCGGGATTTAGAATCCCCATACAGGTTAGAAATTTTTTGGTAGATGGGTTATCTAGACCTTGGATCACCAGCAGGTATCCGGAGGGGATTTAGTGCGGACCTGGCTATCAATAATAATTTAGGGATTTTGGAGGTATAATGGTCATCTTAGGTAGATAGATTGGAATGCCTTCATGGTTAACCAATAGGCAAAGGCAACTTTACTCAAGAGCCCCTTACATGATACTCAAGTCAATTAATTTAGTTCTCGCTCTCTTTTAGGCAAGACTGAGACTTGGCTTCCACTTTGGAACTTCTTGAGGTTTTTAATATTAGGGGAACCTAATGTCTCAAAAGGTATAAAAGTCCTTCATTATAATGTACTACCACAGAGTAGTCTTGGAGAAACTGAGTTCCAAGAAGTTTATAGCTTTGGTAATTCAGTGCAATGGTGGCGTATTTTCATAAAGCTTCCCAAATTGGATAGTAGGGAAAAATAGGCCATATTGGATCATGTACATTGTGGTCAAACTGTGCCATATTCCATGTAATGCAGTAAATCCAGAGATATCATGATACTTTTCAGCAGTTTGGATAAAATTCCATTCATGGGGTTTTACTGTTGACAATGGCAATACTGAAATTTTACAAAACAAAACCGTGACATGGGTAACCAGTCTACCAAACTGTGGAGGTAATGTGAGACACATATAAGATTTAAATGAATAAGAGTAAGCAGTATCAAATTTATTTATTATCAATGGGTATCAAAATTTCTTTTTCAGGTATGATAGCTACAGGCTCATTAGAGTTCATAGTTGATTCTTTAGGCGTAGTAAGGATGTCATCATGGAGCTCCTTGTCCTTAATGCTCACGGCCTTTTTCCCACCTCCCTAGCAAGTCGTTTCCAGAATGTCTTGGCGCTGTGACAGAAGCTATTTCAGTACGTCTATCAGGGTCATAAATCTTCTGGTTTTTGACAACATTGACCTGAGGATGGTTAGAGGAGGCAAAGGTGGTAGCCTTAAGATGTAGGGTTGATGCAGGGATCTCTTTAAGCGCTTCCTTAATTTCCCAGATGCAAGTAGAACAATTCTTCTACTGATCATGTGAAGTTGAACCTCAGGATAAGATTTTAACGCGGAGATGACAGAGTTTATGGCATCATCCAAAGTGATGCAATTTGAGGTTACTAAGGGCTGCGCTTGGGCATAAAAATGGCTGGCGAGCTCCATAGGGTCTCTCTTTTTTCAAGCAGATACCAATGAACGCTTGAATTTGATTGGACAGGGTTTAGTTAGTGCCAAATTTTTGGATTAAGGCGGTCTGGACCTGTTCCCACGTGCGGAATTCTTTTATATATGGGGAAACACATCCTCCTGGTTGGTGCTGTTAAGTAAGGAGTGGATATGTTCACTTTTTGCTGCTTGGTAGCCTCTTGCATGGAACTCTCATATGCATACAAGAAAGAGGCAATACTTTCAGGGCCCTGGGTGAAATTTTCCTTAAAACTAGGTTTAAAATTAGTTTACAAGGCCTCATTCTGCTTGGCGTAACTTTCCAAGCAAAATTACAGGAATTTATAAAGCAAATCAATTTGCCCATTGTAATTTCATTCCAATGTCCTCATATTCTCTGCCGGCTGCTCCATCATGGGGCAGTGGAGAAACTCCCCCGCCATTTTTTGTCCAGCAGGAAAACGCTCTAGGACTGGTTCATTCAGTCATTCCAAACCTATGGGACGAGTCGTTCCACCCAAGGACCTAGATGCCCACCTTGCTAATACCCAAGCGGTACCTCGCTGCCCCCTAGTGCTCCCCCAGAGCAACATGCACTACAGCCTAAGGGTTAAATATGGGAAACTATTCCCATATAATAACCAAGCTATTATTGAAATGGCACAGGCGGTGATGGCACCCGCCAGATTCATAGATTTTCGCCCCTACAAGGAATATTTCAACCTCAGCTTCACATGCAAAGCTGATGCTGACATTGCAGAAACTGTGCCCCTGGTATTCCAGGGCACCCCTCCCCCACAACTCAGACTCAGCTCCCAGCAGACACCACCTTGGTGATTCAGTTTGCTGGATTGCCCGCCCACCCTCCCCTGAAGTGCTCCACCAGGAGCTGATGGGCAGTCCTGACGGCCTATGGCTCCAAACCCATTTTACAATCTGTTGTCCCAAATGGGGCCACATGACTCACTGGGCCTCGGGCATAATCCATGATCAGCCCTGAATTTAATAAAATTTAAGTGTCAATTCTGTCACACACCATTATTCCTTCAGCATCTGACCATCAGTTTTGGGCCCGCATCAAGGGTGGGCAGACAATCTGTCCATCATGTTTCGAGTTAGACCACTCAAAACGCAAGTGCCCCTCCTAAACCACTTCCGTTGGATTGGATGAATCATCTGCTGACCTCCAATCCATGGCCCACCCTGTACAATTTCTGGTATGGAGCACAATCCTACCTCCCCTCCCCCAAAGCCTGTTGCTGCACCTGCAGCCACCAAACGACCTCCTCCTCACCCCAATGACATAGATAAATACCATCAACTAAGCATCAGATCTGATCCCAGTTTAATCTCATGCTTCCTCAAATAAATCAATCAAACCTCAACTGTATGCTGATTCCCCAATCCAATTCAACCAAATAATGGGCATTATTGGCTAAAATTGACGAATCAGGTAAGTTCATTAAGGAACCATCTCTGCAAATTGAGCAGTTCATTAATGCAGAATAGGACGCCAAATACCCCCTTGACTTTATACCCCACAGACAAATACTGAATCTTTTCACAGTGATCACCAGATTGCAGTAGAAGCAGCTGCAACACCAGATTGTTGTCCCCTGCGTAAAGCTGTCACTAAATCAGTAGCGATGCTCAAAATAAAAATTCCACCTCCTGTTATCCCCCCAACCTTAACTCCAAAAAGTAAAATCACAGTGAACCAGCTATACAAAAATGCAAACTATGCTTTCCAGAATGTGGCAACTATAGCTTGGAATCCAAAAGCAAAAATAACCTGAACCAACATTGCCACGGTTGTTAAACTCCCAGATGCTCTCATCAAAGCTGAAAATTGCTTTAACCAAATATCTCAGTGCCATTTATCTAGCTGGCAATTTCCATAAAATTCCAATTATCAGTGATATCAAACCCCATGCAGCAGATGCCCCAATGCCATTACTGTCAGCTGTGACATGTACTCTACTATGGGAGGAAGAAGCTGCTGCCAAAGAATCTCTTTCTGCTAAGCATCACTTTTCAAAAACAATTCAGCCTTGAAATTTAGCTCCACTAAAGAGATTTACGAAAACTATTAGCAAATATGGCGGGAAATCCCGCAAAAGAACCCTCAGGCTCGGCCAAACGAGCCAGCACCACCCCAAACGAAGCAACCCCCGGTTACCCACCTCAGGGTCAACCAGAATCACCCACTCTCAAGCAGCAGCTGTGAAATCAGGCACCACCCCCAACCTGGAGTTACTTCAACTAGCGCCAGTTCACCTGATCGCACTTCTGCAACCTGCACGCCTAACAGCTCTTTGTGCGCTGCTTCCCACCAACCCGCTGGGCCCCCTCCAACCAAGGAGGCCATCACCCACGCTGTTTTGATGGCGTCTGCTCAGTTGAATGCAACTCAGCCCATCCAGGCATTCACCTCCCCCATTGTGTCAGCTAATTCAGCTCCATCTATTATTGCTGACGCCGTGTTTCTGGCTCCCCCCATGAGGGGTGATACCCAGCTACATTGCCCCCAAACCCTCAGATGTAAGGTTAGATTAGCCGCACATTCTGGTTCACTAAGCACCAAAATTGGGACAATCCACTCTTCCCAATGGGGATTCAAATGGTTCGGATTTTGGAACTTCACTAGTTCCAATCTCACCCATCCCATTTAAACCCTATAATCGGCACTTCTCAGTCGGCACTTTATTGCCATATGCTGAAAACGACCAATTCACCAATCAGACAGTGAGTTTTTCCCAAGAAATCACAGCAAATACTCGGTCTGGACTTACCCAAATAGAATGGATGGTGATGAAACATCTCCCTCCTCCCAACTGGCTGGAGTTAATTACAATCTGGATGGGCCTCCCCAATTTAACGAGGCCCAACAATCCGCCCCTCAATTCAATATGACGCCAGCAACTGCTGGTACATTCCAGCAACAGGGGAACTCCGCAAACTTGTCCATACCACCAGCTCGCATTCAACCCATGATTGCAGCCCAAAGCAAACACAAACGTACCAAATGAGCCACTGGGGCATGGCAAAACCTCTGGCACCAACGCTACCCAAATCTGATCACCGTGAAGTGGCGTTTATTGCTGATGTTAAGAAGAAATGGTCCAAAACTAGAGCGCAAAAAACTCTACCTCGCTCAACCCTCTCCCACGCGATTCGCCTTTATTATGGGCATAACCCTGTTGAATTCTATACAGAGAATTACTTCTCATACTTTGCAGCGATCTCAGAGACATTCCCAATTAACACCACCATCCATGAATCAGTGATGGGCCACTACATCGATGTGGGCTTCACTGAAGCTGCCCTTGCTGACCATGCTGCCACCCTCCAGGTCATTATTCCGCGTGGATCTCTTCGCATCTCCCGCACACGTTCTCACCTGGAGAAAATTTCATGGGTTACTTTTTCCAACCTACCAACAATTGCTGATCCTGAGTCTCTTAAACTGGCGCTCCATCGTGGTTTAATGGAGTTTGGGTTTGTTCTTTCAGGGGGACTTTAGCGTCCCCTCTTACTATGCTCCCACCCAAAGATCTTGCACTGCTAGGGCGTCGTTCATCCCCTCCCCCACTGTATCCCGCAACATTGAAGTTATTCCTCGTGTGGCGGTAGTTGGGGCATGCCCTGAGATCTTTTTTGTCGACCCTGATCAGGCGCGCCCCCGGTGTTCATGGTGTAATGCCTTAAACACCTGTATAGTGGCTGCACAGCTCAAAAACAAGCCCTCTTAGCCCCCACCCAGGGGCCTAAACCAGGCCAAAAACGATCCCACGTGGCTGCAGCAGCAATTCCACAACCCACACAATGGGTTCCCGTTCTAGACTTGTCCCCTGAGGCCTTACGCCTAGCAGTTGAAACAGCTAACCCCACTATTGGTACGGGATACCTTCGCGCTCATGCCCCCCTTCCAGAGGGCACCCCCTCCAATCTCCCTGAGTCAACTCCCTCTCTCACCAAGCGCAAGGCATTTCCAACAGGGCGCCCCTCTTCAGCAAACCCCACTCAGGGCTCCGCGGCACCCCCACCAACCTCCACCAGCGATTTATCGCATCAACCCTCAGCTCCCAATGGAGCTATGCCCACCAGCATGGACTGGCAACCCGCGGCCTGCGGTAGAAGTGCCACCTCAAGGAGTCCTACCCCAACCCCCAGTCCATTTCACGCGGCTCCTTTGCAGTGTTGGAGGAAGTGAATATGGACTCAGACTCATCAAATGGGGACACCGCGGAGGTCGCCATTGAGCACCCTCAGGTCCTTCCCCTGCAACGGAGCGGGGGCAGCATCCTAGGCTGGCTTACTGGGTCCTCCGCCCCCCACCCTCTCCTTCCCCTCAGAACCCTCGACGCTCCTCACGGATTGCAGCTAATAGTCAAGCTAAAGGACTCAAAACTAGCCGCCTCACAGCAGCAGGTTTAAGCGCTGGCAACCCCCAGGACATGGAGGGGAACAGCTATAAGTCTCCACGGCAGCACCCTGGCCCTGCAATCCATCAATGCAAATGGGTTGCGGGACTTTAAGCGGAGAGCCCGCCTCCTCTGAGACTTCAGGTCAGCACAAATTGACATCGCTGCTGTCCAGGAGCCCCATATCCTCCCCCACGAACAATCTACATGGAATGAACAGTTTGGAGGCAACTCCTTCTGGACAAACCATGCCGCCCTTATTGTTTTGAATCCCCTGGGCAAAAACCCATTCTTTTTCACAATATCTAGGTGGCCGCCTCATACTGACCAAACTCACCACTCCTGACTTCTCTTTCTTCGCTGCAAGCATCTACCTGCCTAATGCAGGTCAGGAGCAAAACCGGCTCTTAAAAGAGCTCGTCCAACTCAATCTCCCACGGAATACAGTCCTCTTGGGAGATTTCAACACAACCATAAGTCGCGTCCATGACTCTTACCCCCTGCAGCAAAGGAACGCCCTGGACCAAGTCGCCTCCAGGATTTCCTTCGCCTGAGTGGCTTTATAGATGCTCTTCCACTCTCCGCTTCTGGCCTAGGTTGCATGACTAGGATCCAGTATGATGGAGGAGCTTTTCAGTCAGCGTCACGCATAGATATGGCACTGATTGGCCCCCTGCTAATTGGCCGCGTCTCCTCTCCCATCTTTCGTGACAAACATTCGAGTGATCACAGGTCACTCACCGTTGTCCTCACCACCACGCTTAGACTGTTGCGTAGGTTCTGTCCTAGGGTTGCCCCAGCTCTTCTCAGCAACCCCTTCACTAAGGAGAAGCTGTCTATGACCATCCGGGAGACTCTCACCTCCCCCCACCCCACCTGCTTGACCACAAGGCTAGATGGGCGGTGACCAAGGAGGGCATCACCCGCGTTGCTTACAACTGTGCCAAAGCCCAGCTGACCGCAGCTCGCGCCAGAGTCAAAAGGCGGAAGCCAGAATCAGACATCTAGAGCGAAACCGCCAGCCTTCGCCCTCTCCCAGTTGGTTGGAAGACTGGGAAGCGGCGCAGGAAGCACTCCGCTTGGAGCTCACACTGCAGAAAGAACGGGCAGCAAACTTTACAACATTTCGTTACTATGCTCAATGGGAACGCCCCACCCGCTTCTTCTTTCAGAAACAGAAAGCCCGGTCAACAGCACAGGATATTACTGCACTGAAGATTGGCACTACAACCACTCTGGATAAGGAGGAAATCACGCAGGAACTACACCGCTCCTACTCCAGCCTCTTCCATGCCACCCAGGTGGACCCATCGGACATCCAAGACTTCCTGTGGCGGGCTCCAGAGCCGCCCATTGACCCACGGGCTGATGAGGCTCTACTGGCGCCTATTTCCATCCAGGAGGTGAACGGAAACCCTTCTGAAATCCCCACGTCTTAAAGCCCCAGGATCAGATGGAATACCCTTCGAGGTGTACCTTCTGGAACCTACGGTGATAGCCAGAACCCTCCGCGACCTCTTCGCTGCACTCTTGGTGAATGGCGAGGTCCTCCCCGACTCCAGAGGCTCAATCACGACCCTCATTCACAAGAAGTCAGACCGTGAGAACCTGGCGAACTGGCGCCCCATAGCATTGATCAACACAGACCACAAGCTCTTCACGAAGCTTCTGGCCAACCGCATCACCAAGTGGGTGTCACCTCGCCTCTCCCCATCCAGCACGGTTTTATTCCGGGGAGGTCGTTATGGGACAACTATAATGACCTTCACGTGACTTTGACTGCTAACTCTCGTAAGGTGAATGGCTTTGTGGCTCTCCTGGATATGGAGAAAGCATATGATCAGGTGGCCTGGAAGTATATTGATGCTTCCCTGGCCCACTTCCATCTCCCCCCCCCCCGCAGCTAGGCGCTGGATATCAGCGCTCTATGACCAGCTTCACACCAGAGTCCTGGCGCCAATGGGTTTTACAGTGGCAGTACCAGTTGGACAAGGTCTCTGGCAAGGGGACCCCCTGAGCCCTATCCTTTTTAACATCACCCTTGACCCCTCTTGGCATCCTTACAGGACAAGCTAACCGGGATTCTGGTCCCAGGTAAAGCCCCCACACGCACCATGGCATTTTCAGATGACACTGCCATTGCATTTGGCTGCCCTGGGGATGTTGCCCTCGCTGCTGTGACCATTGAGAGGTACACCAAGGCGTCCAACGCCATGGTCAACACCTCCAAGACAACAGTTGTACAGGTTGGCTCCCCCACCTTCCCCCCACCATTTGGTATTGAACCTGAGCGCGGTACCTTCCGTCACCTGGGCGTTTTCACCAACTAACAAGGAGTTGCGCTAAAAGACAATGAGGACTTGCTCCTCGCAGCAGTTAACTCCAGGATTGCCAGCTAGAACCAGAGGCACATCACCCCCCAGGGTCGAGCTCTAATGGCCAATGTGTTCCTCCTCTCCAAAGTCTGGTTCCTAGAGCACGTCTGCCCATTCACAAATACCTTTTGTACGCGGCTCAATGTACTCCTCCACTGTTGGATCTGGGGCTCAAACCATCCACCAATGGCCCTCTCAACCATTTCCTGACCCTGCAATGAAGGGGGCCTAGGGCTTCTGGACACGCGATCCCACGCCACCACAATCTTCCTGAAGTTCCTATGGCCGATTGTCTGCTGGGACGCGAACCCCATGCCCCAATGGGCGCCCGCCCTCCGCCAGTCAGTGTCAGCAGCTCTGGATCTTCTTAGAGCATCTCTGGCCTCATTAGGGGAGTGGCTCACAAATCACCCAGGCCATCGCCTGAAACCATCCTCATCCCCCTACTGGAACCAGGCTCTCCTTGCCCTGAAACGAGTAGGCGCGCGGATCCACCATGCCTTCCCATACAGAAGGGAAGGCCCTGGCCTCAGCCCCCGTCGCCATGCAATTGTGCACAATGGACAAGTTGTCACAACTCGCCTCAACCCCCAAGATCGTCCTTCCATCCGCCCAAGACTCCTTGAGCTCCTCTCTCCCTCCGTGAGATTCAACCTTAAGGAATTGTGGAAGGACGTCTATCACCCCATCCTGTCAGAAAAGGTGTCCAACACCTTATGGAGGGTGCTCCACTGTTCATACAGGACAGGGGATCGGACTGGACCTACCTTCCAGCAACGAAGCTGCCCCCACTGTGCGGAGCCTATTGACTCCCACCTCCATCATTTTTTCACCTGTCCAGGTGTCACCGCATTTTGGCCAAAGGCCCGCGCGCTCCTCCATGCTCAGCCCTGGTCTGGACACCCTGTGCAAGACCTCATGTTCGAGCAGACGTTTCCTGGTTGCCACCAACCCCTCCATGTCCTCGCCTATGCCACAGCCATATGGACCATCCATAACTCCTTCCTTAATGCTGCCTTTAACCAGCAGGTGTGGACCCCTCCACACATGATCACCCACTTTCAGGTACACTTTGAGATGGCCCTGAAGGTCTGCACTATGTCGCCAACCCTCCCCCGCTCATTTGTCACTGCAGCACAGCTCTGGAGAGCAAACCCCCTCCCTTTCTCGATGCCTCCTCCCTCCCCTTCCCTCGCTTCAGGCTCTTAGGAGCCCAGGCGTAATTCAATAAACATCAATGAATTCCCCCTCGGGTTGGGACCATCTAGTACTAAAAAAAAGCTGCTGCAAAAGAGGCTGCCGAAGATGAGCCCCCTGACCACCCTCCCCTTCCGCCATGGAGGGATAAGCAGTTTCCGCTGCCCACCTGGTTGGTTGCTTTTAATTCATTTCATTCAATCCGCTCATTAGGTCCTTTTGTTTGAACCAAGTAGTTATGTTCGTTTTAGTTAGTTTTAGTTTTGGCAATGTCCATCCTTTGTTCAGCTTACCTTAAATAAACAAATTTAGCTATAAGAGGATTGGGAAAGATATAAGCACCAGAAATTAGTGCAGGCTTAAAAATGTTTTTCTCTGTATAGTCGCAGGGATCCTGCTGATCCAATCGTCATCTTAGGCCCTCAAAGTCCTCTTGGCTATCATCCCAGTTTTTGTTAAGGGATGAGATGGAGGCTCATGAGCAACATGTTATTTAATGCTTGGATGTCAGCGCGCTAAAGAAAAAATGGCTCTAAGTTGTTCAAGCAGGCGTCAAACCCTCAACAAGTTTTCTCAAGCTAGGAAAAGCGACTATTGAAAAGCTTTGTGAAGGTGCTAAGATTATACATCTCATCTGACAGGGCCTCAATCAAGACCCTAAGGTCGAGGAATACTGTGTCCACCTGTAGCTTGCATCCATGGGCCACATAACGGATCTGATCCTGAAAGGCGGCGGGACTGCCAAAACATCCTTTCTCCAAGGGTCGTCAGGGTTACCAGGTTATAGCACTGCGGGACCAGAGGGCCCTTAAGGCCAACGGGGATATTCCGTCCCCATCGGCCCTTCAAGTATTTCACTATCAGAGACAAAGTCACAAGAGTAAAGCTTTTATAGTGTTGCTGAAGAGTCCATACCAGGGTTCTGACTTGGTGGAGGCGGTGGTTCCAAACAGCTTCAAGGAATTGTACATTTTGACAAAACTGGTCCTCAAGGTAGCCCAAAATTCCACTATCCAACACCATGATCTGGTTTGAGGCTTCGTTGACTAATTGTTGGTTACCAACAAAGGCCTCAAATTATCGTGGATTTAGGAGGAGGCAGTGTTATAGAAATTGACAACATGGGAGTGAGATGTTTGTGTAAGCCCTAGTTGTCATGAGACTTCATGATAGTGCGATCTGACTAACAGTTGGAGTTTATGAATGGCAGGATGGATTAAACTTTAAAGTAAGCGCTCAGTCTATAAAAGCAGCTCTCCCACTGGTAGTTGAGCCGAGGTATATTAATTCCCCATGTTAGAAGGTACCAAAGAAGCGCAGGAGCAACTTGAGCAGCCTCCTACAGATTGATTCCATTTAGTAACTGTTAAATAATCCATTAGTGTTCGCATATTTAAATTGGTGCTGATCACTGTCAACGGAAGGTAGAGTGAATTAGAATGTGGCGCAAACCTCTAAGCTTTCAGGCTGCACATAAGTTCTTCATTTTGTATAGAACTTCTTATCAAACAATACTTCACAAATAATCAGCAGGTTGAATTTCTTTCCCTGATAATATCATACATATTTTTTGATAGAATTTTCACTTGGACAGGTCAGAACCCCTGTGGTGAGCACCACTTTTCTCAGCTAACAGTTCTTTTGACTGACGTCAAAGTTTGAAATTAAACTCAAATCTGTAAACTAATGGAGAGGTGAAAAAAAGATGGGGAATTATAGACTACTTTATTGATTTAGAAAGCATCAATTTTTATAGAGCGTGTGGGGACATGGTGCCCAAGGACTTTCATGGCCCCATATGATCAGGATCTTCAACTGCCTTCTAGATTGATCACCTGGTCAGCACCCTCATATGTTCTGTGTCAGCCTCATGACCTCAGTGGTGAGGGGTGCACCTCTTAGATCTGGGAATTGTGGATGGGATTACTGAAGGGTTTTCCATCAATTCACATGTGCATGTTGATTCCTGATTGAATATAATATCAGCGCCTTCATGATAAGGTTCTTTCCATGCTGGTTTTAGAGTCAATCTACTGTCGCTTAATTTGAAAGTAGGGACTTTAACTCTTACATCATCTTGAATCCCAACAATCTCTAAATGATTGAGTTGAAGGCAGCTGGAGTTTTTGTCCAGTGTTTCTTTGATTGTATCATAGAGGATAAAATGCTTAATATTAACCATCATGATAGATTGTAGGAATTCTCCAATTTGTCAATTTCAAATGAGATGAAGGTTTTGAAATAGAAGATCTAGGAATAAAGCTATATGAGCTAAAGAATTAAGATCAAAGCTAAATCAAGATCAGCACATGATTGTTCTGGGATTTACATATCAACAGTCAATGATAAGTCTTTATGAATGTAGTTGCACTTATCAGATAAGTCAACTCAACAAGTCATCAGAGGCAGAGTTTGTAGGGTATATATTGTCAGGATTTAAGATGACAAGCAAGCTGAAATACCTACTTCCAAATCAAGCCTCGACCAATTGACTCTCAAACCAGAGCAAACAGAACTCTATCCTGAAGACACCAAAACTATATTTGATCAGGAATTATCACGCATATGAGAATTGTTGGAATCACCTTCAGAATTCCCATCTCCGCTTCCCAATCATGAGAGGCGCTGCCCCTACTGCTGCAGTCATGAGGATGATGTATTAGAATGAAGGCACCATCCAGGTAGTCAGTCTGGAAGGCAGTGAAAGATCCTGATCTCTTGGGGCCACGAAGGTCCCTAAGGCACCATGTCCCCATGTGCTTATAAACATTGACATTTTGTAACATAATGAAGTATTCTATATTTGCCCATCTTCTTGTTTTTCAGCCTCTCCACTAATTTTCAGCCTTGAGCCCATTTTCAGACTTTAGTGCAGTTAAGAGAACTGTTACACCGAGAGAAGTATTGCTCCCTACAGGGCCTCTGAGCTGTCCTAAGTAAAAAAAATGTTTATCATGAATAATGGAGAATACTAGCATTCTGAAGATCAATCTTCTCATTGGTATAAAAACACTGCTCAATAGATTAGTACCTTGAAGTATGAAGTGCCGCCAACGCATCCTGAGAGCCTAGATTTTTGGGCTTTTCTCAGTTCTCTCTGCCCTCAATTGATGGAAATCGGTAGCACCTTCAGTACAATAACCTTTTTTGACATTGTCCAACAGTTAATAAATGACATTTACTTCATGAATGCCCAATCCCTCATTCCCACGCCTCTTCTATGTCCTCTAACATGCAGGACCTTTATATATAGGCTCAGTTACTGGAAAGTAAACTCACCCTGGACTGAATGCTACAGTTGAACCTTTGTTCACCCAGCTATTCATCATCTCCTCCAGTTAATTGGGTTACATCATCATGAAGTCTCTTGACAACTGGTGCTCAGTTAACCTTACACTCCCATGTTGACAATTTTATAATGCGGCCTCCTTATTCATCCACGGCAACAGAGAGGTCAGTATCAATAACCAACGATTAATCAATGAAGCTAAAAACAAATTGTGGTGAAAGATAGTGGGATCTCCGGCTATCTTGAGGATCAGGTATGTCAGAATATCCAACTCTTTTTGGCTTCTTGGAACCAGCGCCTCCACCAAGTTGAAGATCTGGTATGGACCCTGCAATAACACTATTAGGATCTAGCCTCTCACGACTACACATCCAGGAGTTAATGACCTGAAGGGCCTAGGGAGACCAAAGGTCCCAAACGATGTGAGGGACCCAAAGGACATGAAGGTCCTTGAGGACCTTGAGGGCCCTCAGGCCCCACAGTAATTACCATAGAAACCTGGGTAACCTTGGCGAAAGGATGTGTTAGCAGTTTTGGCTACCTTACACAATCAAATTCGGAATGTAGCTCATGGATGCAAATTCTGAGTAGATGGAGTTAATTTAAATCCTAGGGTCTCCTTGAGGCATTTTCAGACAAGATGAACAACTTTAGCGCCTTCACTAAGCTTATTGATAGCTACATATTTCAGCTTGAACAAACTTGTCAAGGGTTTGAGATCTGTTTGACTACCATTGAGAGTCATTTTCTCCTTCAGGCACTGACATTCAATCCCTAAAAGAGTAGATTGCGCTTAAAGGTTCCATTTCCTTCCTCAAAAAAAGTGGATGATATCCAAAAGGCCTCAAGGGCCTAAGGTAACGGTTAGACCAACAGGTCCCCCACGACTATGTGGAGACCAAAACTCCAAGCCTGCATCCATCTCCGCGTTTAGTCTCTCCACTTTTCTTGTAACTAACTATAATCCTAATTTTAAGAAAGGTTCACCTCTGGCCAGGGATAGCATCGCCTCCTTCCTGTACGCATATGAGAGTTCCAGTATAAGGCCACCAACTGGCAAAGAGTGAAGCATATCCACTTCTGCCTCAACAGCACTGCACAGGAGATAATGACTCCATTTGAATAAGTGCAACACCTGGGATCAGGTCCATACGGCCTTAATTTAATAATTTAGCAGCAATCAAACCCTAGCCAACCAAAAACAAGTATTCAAGGTTATCCGCCTGAATAAAGGGGTTAATCCCATGGAGTTTGCCAGCCAGTTCTATGTACAAGAGCAACCTTTGGTTATTGCCAATCATATTACCATGGACGCTATCACCACTAACATCTCCACATTGGAATCCTACCCTGAGGTTCAGATGCATATGACTGGATAAAAAACGGTTTTACCTGCATCCAGGAATTTAAGTAAGCAATTAACGAGATCCCTGCATTGACCCTGCAACCCAAGGCTACCTCTTCAGGTTCCTTCAACCATCCTCAAGTTCATGTGAACGAAAACCAGAGGAATTATTGACCTCAATGCGTCTACTGCAACGATTTCATACTCAGCACCAAGACCTGCTGTAAATGCCTTGTCAAGGAGTTGAGAAAAGAGCCGTCAGCTTGAAGGACGTGGCTCTCCATGCTGACATCCCTAACACGCTTCAATAATCTTCTATAATTTTTAGAACTATGGGTTTTTTTAGTCACTTGTCATATTGTTTCTTAAAGCCAAAATACTCATAGTTCTTGGGTGCTGGATTACATTTTTTTACTTTTCTTGGCTGAAAAGTCTTCACTTAGAATAAAAATTCTTGAGTGGCAAAGACTAAGTATGTTTTCGTCCTTAAATAAAAAAAGATAACCAAATAATTTAGATGGCAAAAATAGAGTAATGTTTATTTGCTTAGACACATGATTGTGTGGGAGATCAGGTAGTTTTTCTTGGCAACCTCTAAGTGTAAAGAGTTTAGATCTAAACTCATTTAAATCTGAGATTCTGCAAAAAATTTTCATTTCTGTCAGATAAAATTTGATTGCTTCATAGACCATAGTAAGCCCTGATATATTTGGGGGTTTTTAAGAGTACTGTTTGATCACATCAGTTGGGGTTGATCCTAAGTATTGAAAGACCTTAAATTTCGTTAGCATTATCACAAATTATGGTTTCTTCCATCTCATCAAATAAGGTTCGATTCCCTTCATCCAAAACAAAAGAATCCATGATTTGTGTAGAGATCCTGACAACGCCCCACTCTATATCTTGGCGCAGGAGGGAAAACAGTTTGAGAATTTGACTATGTACGTGGTTTACCATGGTACCCTGAATGACCTCCACAATTAAGCGTTTAGTGCCCTGGTTATAAATAACTTTGTTGGGCCTGACCAATTAGTGCTCAAATTTTTGTTGCAACCTCAAGGCCAATGATGGTAGAGAAGAACTAGATCACCTGGTTGGAAGGTATGAATTGGTTTAGGCTTGTCATTAAATCAATTAGTTCCTCTACCAGTGCTAGCAGCTAAGCCCTAAGCCAAGTCCTGAAATCAGATATTCATTGGCGATGCTTTGCATAGTAACTTCAGGGGCGTCAAGAGAAGCTTGATCTAACTTGGCTTACACTTTAGAAGGCAACTGGTGATTATTTTTATATAATTCTTGGAAGGTTGATATACTACTTATTTTATGGTAGCTTATTATATAGGCCAGAATTTCACTAAGCATCATTGGGCCGATGAAAGGGGTCAGTTGTGGCCATTTTCTGGAGAGTTGCTGTTAGAGTACCATTCACCTGCTCTATCATTCCATTGGTTGAAGCATGGTACAGAATGGAAAATACCTGAGTGGATCTCATAAGTTCAGCCAAATCATTCATCAATGCTGATTGTGATTTTTCCTATTATTAAAGAGAATTATGTTAGAGCACCCATGCTGGGTTTTTTACAATTGTATAAAACCGTGGCTATAGCTTATGCAAAAGTGAAGGGTAGAGATACAGCTTCGATCCACTTAGTTAAATGATCCACTACTAAAAGGAGGAACTGATGACCATTAGATGATCTAGGGAGGGGTTTCACAACAACGATACTAATAGTATGGAATGGTTCTAGGGTGGAACCACCAGATGTTGAGGATAAATATTGGTCCAGCTTAGCTTTTATATACCAGGCAGGACTCTAAGACTTCATGGATCTAGACAAGCATTCCTTCCCACTAATATTGGGTCTTAAGCCACTGGTAAGTTTTTAAGAATTCCCCATGGCCAACTTGCAGATGTTTTTCCAATATGATGTCATTTTGAGAAGAAGGTCGTATGTAGGTCAACAATTTTTGAGCTACAAGTTTGTACAGTTTGCTTTTTTTAACTTTAATATTTGCTGATTTTTTTGCTAATTCTTCTTGAAGGGTTGGGATTCATCTTTATTTAGTAACGTTTGGGATATGAAATCATAGAGTTGATCCCACTCTTTAAATTTTAAATTTTTGTGGGGAAGGCCGACCATGGGATGGACACTTCTGAATATGACTCAGAAGAGACAAAACTTAGTACCAGGGGAGGCACCCCAGAGAAGCAAAGCTATCTCTTGTTGCCAGTGGGAACGCCACTTATGGGAAAGGGGAGGGAGCGTGTGAAGGGGCCGTAGCCACAATTGAGCACGTGTGGAGGAAGGGGTCTGAGTTGATGAACCAGACTGGGAACCAGGAGGAGACCAGCTGTCTGCGACGTGGTGGGAGGTATCCAAACAACAACGCTTGAAAGTGGTCCACCAAATGAGACCGGAATCTGTGAACCGCTTCTGTGAGGGTGGGGGTGGAACCTTAGATGTCATCTAAGACAATCGTGTGGATGGTCCACATGGCGATTGCAACCACCAAAGCACGGAGGGAGGGTGGAAGGGAGGAGGCCATTAATAGAGCAAACATATCTCTTGACAGACTGAAGAGATGCGTTTGATCCTGGCCCAAAAGACGTTGAGCTTCTCTCCATATCACTTTAGAGGTAGGGCACTTCTCCAGGCAGTGGAACAGCGTTCCATACTGGCCACACACGACACAGGATGAGTGTAAAGCGTTAGAGCGCTCAGCTGTATGATACGCTCGCCTCAGGCAGCGCCACACATGGGAGCAGACTTGAGGCTGCAATAGAGGATGGTGTACGTATTTCCAGATAGCATTTGGGTCTCAATGGAGTAAAGGATTTTCATCATGTCCAGGTAGTCCACCCTGGATAGGACATGGGGCCGAATGGGGATCACGCCATCATGGATGGGTAGCCCCTGTACCTCTTGTGTGAACTGAGGAGAGGGGCGTCCTCTTTGGATTGTATGTCCGCTGATACGAATTCTCCACTCAGCGCTCCGCATGGAGAGTAGGATTCGTTTGTAGTGGGTGTTAGTCCCGTGAGGGCCTGTGGCCGATGTGTGTGATGCGAGGTATTTCATCAGGGAGTGGGGGTTCAATGGATTGTTAAGGCCCAAGGCGCGGGAGAAGCTGAAGCGGGCTGCGCGGGACCAGTGTTGGGAAGGGAGTGTAGGGGCGGTGACGGCCACAATCCAGGTGCCCAGGATCTTGGCAGCATGGGTTTTGAAGTCAAGCAGGCCCATGCCACCATGATGATGAGGGCCAAACATGACCTCTAGCCGCACTGGCGGAGGGCGGCCTGACCAAAGCCATCCTTGCAGCAAGGCATACAAGGATTTGAAGAAGCTTGGGGAAAAGGGGATGGCGTGGGCTCCGAACCAGACTTTGGAGAGGAGCATAGAGTTGGCTAAAACCACCCTGCCAGTAAGGGAAGTAGGGTGGGCTCTGAGAGAGGCAATTCACTTCGTCACATTATCCAGAATATGGCACTCCATTACTGCTGACGCGTATCCGCCTGCCTCCATCCACATGCCCAGATGGCGTACCGGTCCTATGGTAGGACGTGGCACAAAGGGGAGCACCAGTGGAGCGGTGTGTGTTGAGTTATTAGGCCGAGGACGTGGGCGAGCAGATGGGCCGGGTTGGGAACTAATTGCTGGGGTCCAGCAGTTCTGGAACCGACCAAGGAGGATGATTTCAGTTTTGGAAGCATTCAGTGCCGCGTTGCTTACCTGGGAATACTCCTGGATGAGAGCTTCAAACGTGCGTGCATCTTGATTAGCAGACACCCCAACCACACAATCATCTGCGAACGCCATTATCTTGACTGGGGCTTGACCTGGCACATGGACCCCAGTGATCTGGGCATTCACATTTCGCAGTAGTGGGTCAAGGCTGAAGTTGTATAAGAGTGGGCTGAGGGGGTCCCCTTGTCGCAAGCCCCTTTGAGGGTGGACTACTTCCGTCAGGAAGCCAGGGCCACGCACTGCCATTGTTGCAGATTCCATGAGCAGCATTACCCAGTTGATAAAGCGAGGGGGTAGGCGGAATTGATGTAGGCAGGACCTGAGGCATTCCCAGTTTACTCTATCATAGGCCTTCTGTTGGTCCAAAAATACAAGTGCCCCAGAGGCTGCTGATTGACATACATTAGCCACAGAGTGCACATTATCCCAAATTGACCTTCTGGGGATGAAACCGAATTGTTCTGGGGAGATGGTGGCAGATGCTACAGTCCCTAAACGGTTAGCCATGATTTTTGTTAAAATTTTGGTGTCTGTGTTTGTTAGAGAAATGGGGCGCCAGTTGGCTAAGTCTAGCTTATTCCCTTTTCTTGAAAAGTGTGACTGTAAAGGCCTCATGTCCTCCTGGTAAGAGGCGCGTTTCCAACAGCCTTTGGTTAAGTGAGGCGAGCAGCAATGGGGATATATATTTGAAGTACTTTTTGTAGAACTCATATGGCTGCCATCTTGGCCTGGGCATTTTCGGTTTGGCGCACCACAAATGGCTGTCCATAATTCGTTCAGAGTAATCAAATTCATTATTTCTGGGTATCAGAAAACGGTGTGGATGTGGGCTCAGTCAAGAAATTCCGCCACTTTGGCTGGCTGAATTGGATCGGATTGGTACAACTCAGAGTAATACTTTTGTGTTTTGATTACCACTTTGGCTGGTGTATCTGCAATGGAATCATCCGATCTTCGCACCTGTGTGCAGGCCATGCTCTGTGTGGTGCAAAAAAATTTTAAAGAAATGCGCGGTGCACTTGTCACCTTTTGTGATGCGTGTGGCCCTATACTGAACACAAACCTGATGTTTGTGTTGTCTTTTGAGTGCGTAGAGGTTGGCGCCTGCCTCCGCCCACTTCTGGCCCCATGCAGAGCTGTATCTTGTAACTGGGATGTTGGACTCCAAGTGTGCCAATTCTGCCAGAGCGTGCGAGATAACTGCCGATGTGGCTCGTGAGCATCTGGAGGAGAGATGGCGATAGTGGTGGATGGTGTCATCTTTGAAAGTTGCCCATGTGGAAATGGGGTCCACGCAAAACTGTGCAACAAACTTTTTGCCAAAGTTGCCTCTTCCACCCACATGGAAAATCCTGGCAACGCGAGCTTGGGGGGCGGATTTTGCACCAATGTGGGGCCTTAGCAGCTGTGACAGGTAGGTGGTAGGTTAGCGAGACCAGCTGATGGTCAAAGAATTCCATTTTTGTTGTTTTGAAGTGGGAGATTTGGGGTTGGAATTTCGATGGCGTTAGAATAAGGTCAATGCGGGTCATGGACCTTAATTGGCCGTTCTGGATATGGGGACGCATCATGTTTTTGAGCAGCGGGCATGTCACAGCAGCGCATCCATTAATCCAAGGGTTTCCTTTAGAACGCGTAGTTCTACGTGACCCTGGTGGGCATGGGGTGAGGAAGGCCACCAGTACGTTGGTGTGTTTAGCCAACAGTTCATGTTGCCAACTAGGAAAGAGTTTGGGGGTAGCGGGAGGGATTTGACTGACAAGAAAAATTCCTGATGCTTGCGTGCACCATTTGGGGCATAGATGTTGACTATTGTGTGCGCTACGTCAGCCCACAAGGAAGTGACAACAAGCACTCGGCCATTTAGGAATATTTCTGAGGATAAAAATTTGAAAGAATTATTTTCCAAATTAGCACCCCACAGTGCTTTGACCAAAAGGATAAGGATGGGAGGAGCATTGTTTTCCAAGTTTCCTTGGAACCTCGTGGACAGTGGGACTCCTGGATGGCCAGGATATCCACGGGTAAATTTTGTTGTAAAAAACTCAGTTTCCTAGCCCAGGATGGGGAGGCCTTGAGTCCGACGATATTTAACATCCCTAAAGTGAAGGTTTCCCCCATCGCACCTTAGGTGTGAGGGGGTGGGCACCTGGGCCCACCAGCCTCTTCTAGATCCCCACGGGCCTTCACAGCAGCGTGTGTGTTAGCAGCAACGCTATCAGAGTTTTTGTTAATTTTTGCAGAAAGAGTCACATTGGCTTTAGCCTTTGCTTTTTGTTTTCCTGACGTCAAACAAATTTTTTGCAGTGCGGATGAGTTTGGTGCACCGTTGAGCGGGTAAAAAAAATTTGAGTTGGGATAGGGCCCAAGTGGTTTTCAACTGGAGCTTGGGTGCAACGATTGGGTAAGATCAAATCTCCCATTGGATACTCAGATTGAGTGGCCCACTCAGTATGGGCTTCCCAATCTGATTGGTTGATGGATTCCCAAGTTGCTTCTGCCACGAAGGTTTCCATGTCCTCCTGGCGTTGTGAGTGTGGGATAGCGGTGGTAGCTTTGGCCGCTTCCTTGGCTGCGGCCCTATGGGCCTGCTTGGCCTTCTTCTGCTCTTGCGGGGAGATAGACTTTACCAGTAGGTAGCAGCCTTGTGCTCCCCATGAGAAAGCCTCCTTGGTGCTTGTGGTTGGTTCGTAGTGCACCTCTCCTATGGCCATGGCCGCTGAGGGGTGCTCTTGAAATGTGACGCCCTCCTTGATGGGGCATGCATGCGCCTTATGGCTGAACGCATCACATTGGGTGCAAATGGGGGGTGCGCTGTCCACGGTCACCCAGAATGGGTGGGTGGTATGCCCTGCAATATCAATAAAAGTGGAGTGCAGGATCTGGGTTAGGTCCTTCACAATCTCCTCAGTTGGGGTCAGAACTGTGATGGCTTTACCGGTGCACAGGTGTGGCATTAGCGTGAAGCGTTGCATTTCAAAAGATTGTATTTCGCCATATATGGTGAGACCATCTTTCAGGTGTTGTTCCAAATTGTCACATTTTACCGTAGTAGGCAAAAAGTTGAACGTGAGGAAAATTTGGTTTATTTTTGTCCATCTGGTGCATTTGGTTTTGATGACCCGTTGCCCTTTGGGGAGGTCAACCACTACGCGCACTTCTGCAGCCTCATCTGCTGCTGTTTTGCTTTCAAAACCTAGGTCCAGCCAACCGCATGACATGGAGTGAGGTGCAACTTACACCGCGGTCAGGAAAATTGTGTATACATCTTCACAAAATTTTTCCCATAAGGCCGTTTTTTGGATGTCCAGAAACACGTGGACTCCAAATTCCACTGACAAAAGTGGCTGGGAGTGTGGCGTGTTGATGTACTGGTTGCATCGTGCTTGCCATGCAAGAATCTCTGGGGAAATAGTGACTGCCAGTTTTTAAAATTTTTATCTATTCCGCTGGATTATCTGGGGAATTTTTGAACGTTGGATACCGCGGGCTTTCCACCTGCTCCTCTTACCTTGCTTGCCCAACTGCTCCCTGACATGGGCGCAGACTAATCTCCTCTGTGAGATTATCAAACTAGATTTAGTCTTGAATTGAATAGGTTGCAATAGTGATTGCAACAAGAAAGAAAAGTTTCAATAGTTGATCCCACTCTTGATCAGTTAGAGTTAATATGGGAGCCTGTATAAGCAATATGCATTTAAGTGGATGGGCCCAGATTGATGAAAACAGAAAAATCGTAGTTTTGAATTTTAAAATCCCATCAGGCTAACCTCTCATTGAGATCTTCATTTGCTGAAGCCATTGCAAGGAACCATTATTGGTGGTTATGGTGAGATGTCTCATATAAATAAGGTCAGAAATGCTTTATAGTCAGAAGTACCTCCAAGCATTCACATTCTGTAATGCTATAGTTGCGTTTAGATCTGGTTAAATACTTTTCTATAGTAGGCGATGGGATGGTCCGCCTAGTTTTCATCATGCTGAGATAATATGCTTCATATGGCTATATCATAAGTATCAGTAAAGAAATGAAAGGTTTTATCAAAATTAGGATTCATAAGTACTGGAGAAGTGGGAGAGAGCTGTTTGTAAGAGGTTGAAGGCCTGTTGTTGCGCTTCTTTCCACTGGAAGGGTATCCTTCTTTAATAAATATACCAAAGGCTTGGAAGTGTCAGCAAAGTAGGTAATAAATTGGTGATAATAAGTCACCATCTTTAAAAACCTGTACATCATGTAGGGATGCAGGGGGAACTTAGAAATGGCCAGGATCTTTAGTATTCATTGGGAATACTTCAGCTTTACCTACCTTATGGGCAAAAAATAAATTTCACTCTAAAAGAAGGAGCATTCGAAGGCTTTAATTTTTACAAATCTTATCATAACCGCTGTAAACTTGCCAGAGGTGATCAATATGCTCAGTAAAAGTTCTAAAAAATAGTAATATTTTTGAGTTAAGCTAGTGCATAAGAACGTTTCAAATCACCTGAAACTCCATCCATAGCGCATTGGAAGTTGGCAGGGGAGTTAAAAACCTGGCAGAATTTGAGTGATCTTAAATAGTCCTTCGCTTGAAATGAGGATGCATTTCTCACGTTCTTCAGGTGACAAGTTAATTTTCCATTACCCACTGGTGAGATCCATATCTAATAGTGCAAATCTGACAGTAAAGCGTAAGGAATCATCCTTACATGGCAATGGATAGCTTTTTTGATTAATAGAATTGAGACGGCAATACTCCATAACAACGCAGTGGTCACCATCATTTTTTTTAATTAATAAGAGCGGGGAAGCCCACGGGCTTTTAGAGGGAACAAGTAACCCTGCTTCCAGCAGTTGCCATAACTCTAGGACCACTTGAGCTTCCTCAACTTTAAATTTTTTTATATGGACGAGATTTGAACGGAGGGTGAGCCTCAGTCTCATTTGGTGAATTACCCTAGACATTTTTCCATAGTCACTTAGTCTCAAGGAAAAAATATCACAATACTCCTCAATGAGGTCTTCAACGTTCTGGCGTTCATTAAGAGTAAGATTTTCTCAATTTAACTTTTGACCAGAGCTATTGTAGCTAGGAGATTAACCCTTAAATCTTGTAAGGAGACAAAACAACTCACATCGGCAATATTTTCTATTAGACATAGTTTTACATAAGTGATAGAGGCATGCTGAGAGACTTGGAGGTTTGATTCATTTTGTTTTCTAGTAAGATCAAGATATATTCCCCTTAGGCAGGATCCAAAATCCCAGGGCAGGTCAATGCTTCCTTGATTAAAGGGTTTGGGGTCCACTTAGCTTCAATACCTGGTTATATTAGATGTGAATCTTGATCCCTGTATCCATAATAACTTGAGAGCCAGAGGTATATTAATGGGATGTGGCGTATAGAGGGATCTCATCTTCGGCGTCCACTGCCTCAGGGGGTAACTTAGTTTTTCCTCTTAAAAACTTGATATTTGACTTTACAAATGAAGGAAGGAATTCAAGTAGGCATGTTTTTTTCTTAGGGTTCTTTTACTTTTAACTGAGAGGTCAAACATTAATTGAATCTGATATCCTAATAGGGAAAGGTAAATTTCTTTATGGTTGATAATGCAGTTGAACTCCCGCATCAGTTGGACTCAAATAAGCAACTTGTAATTATCGTTATCTAACATGATAGCAGGTGCAGTAACCTTAAGATTCCCAAATTGGAGAGGTAAGATGGAATACGCCTCAATTGCCTTAGTCATTTAATTACCTGCTGTCTCATATTTAGCTTTGTGAATCAAGTCTGGAACCATTTTTATCTTCTATATAAGTTGGGAGGATAAAACGTCAACTAGTGAGCCAGTATCAATCATTGCCAAGACTTTAACTTTAACAACTACCTCTACTTGAACCATCATAGAGCTGAACTTAGAGTTAACAGCTAGTAAACTTTCATTGAGGATTTGTAGCAAAGCAAGTGGAGGATTTTGCCACATCCAGGATCATGGCTGCTCAATGCATTTGAACGTTTTATTCTACAAGTGCTTGGCTTTCCATATTAAACTAACCTTTAAAATTTGTTTGTGTAACTGGCCAATATAAAAATAAGAAAGCTGAAGATCTATAATTCCTTGGATAGAAATGGGGACATCAATTTAAGCAGGCGCAGCTAACACAAAACATCCTAAGGTGCTGGGCATAGAACTGGCACTAGAACAAAAGTCTTGAGGCATTTGATTGTTGTCATCATAGGGAGCCTCCTGCCCTATACTGACTGATCTTTTGCCAACTTACGTTGAGGGATGTGACAATAGTTTACAGTAGTTTGTTTCTATTGCAAAAAGTGCAGAGTAATTTGGGGGTAGGCGAATTGAGGGGTGTTAAGTTTTCAGCTGATGGTGCAAGCTAAAATGACTTAATGAATTTAAGGATAAAAAACTTGCTTTTCAAATGAAACTCCTGCTCATAATCGGGAAGTAGATTCTCCAATAATCCTCAATAATAGCCAAGTAACTCTGGTACGCTCACTGTTCTTAAGTCTACTGGCAACAACAATTACAAGACCTTCTGTCTTCATACAAAATTGGGAAATTATTACTTTATAATTGGGACAACTTCTCTGACAGGTAACTATGTACTTCTATTTGGGAAGTATAAATGCACACAACTATCTAATATTATGTAAAGGCAATGGATTTGAATATCAAACAAATGACAGATGGGCAACAATAATTAATAAACTTAATGACAGTAGTTATTAATGATCAATATTTAAATGGTAAATGATGATGTTTTTTTAATAGGCCAGGAACTGGTATTATATACCTCTCAGGCATCTCCTGGCCAAACTCATCTATTAGATAAGTTCATTCATATTATGTCAATCCTCTGCTGGTCATGGAAATAATCATGGAATATCCTCAAGTTAATTCATGGGCCAAATTGACTAAAAATAACAATTGTTTCAGCCCAATTGAAGGCAATTTTACTCTCATAATTAGGACGACTTTGGTTGAGAACTCAACATCAAAATCTTCCTAATTAGAGCTATATCATAACTTGACAAATAACAATAAATGGGGATAATAATATATATGAATGATAAAGATGATGCACCCCTAATAGGGACGTTGGCAGGCCTCTCAATAGCACTAAGTATGCCTTTATTTGGGACATCTTTGTTTAAGTGCTTAATAAATCAATTTTATTAATCAAACCCAACATTCCGCATTAGTGCATCAAGGTTAGTGCACTAATTTAGGAGGTGCAATTTAGTTAATGCCGTGAGACCACTTTGCACCCAAGCGGAATCATAATTGGCCATAAAGTGATTATATCATAGATATTATTAGCTATGATAACTGGGATGATTTAAGGCACAATTGAGGTGGTTTTGGAATGAATTTAGTTATGCAGATAAATTGGGAAAGATCAAATGATCCACTAATGGGATTAATATATTAGCATTAATGGTTTTCTTGCAGGGTTTATTTTCAAGTCAATCATCAAAATATTAACATTTCCCCCCACTTGACTGGAATATAAACCCTGAGTTTCCCAATTTTCTCTTCATATCTGTAAACAACACCACTTCAGCATATCAGAAGTTCATCACATCTCTTATTCCCAAACAACGTCATTATTTTAACTAATTGAACCAAACATCTTATATGATTATGTTTTTAAATTGTTTTAAAGTCCTGGTTTAAGTATCTTATTTTTTCCCAACTTCAAGATGTCCATTTGGCCCTGTTTTTTCATTCAGCAGCTAGATTGGGCCAAATTAGCGCATTAAGATGAAAAATTAAGTCTTGAGTTGCCTCCCCTTGTAGAGGAGGAATAAAACTCCTGTTGGTTTATTTCATTATTAAAGTTCAATTATATTTTTTCTGTCTTACATATTATATATTCTTATTATCATTCTTTTTATTTATTTTTCTTAGCTATTTATTTTTTTCTTCATTATCCTTATATTATTTTTTTCTTTTTTTATTACTATTTTTTCCCATAATTATCCTCTTATATTTGTATATACTTATGTTTGAATTCTTCTCTTCTAATCAGCCCTCTTCCTAAACTTTCTTAGGAATTTAGCATGAACTTGATTATAGACATGCCCCAAATTTTTCTCTTTTTTACTAGATGGTCCCAACCCAAGGGGGATTCATCGATGTTTATTGAATTACGCCTGGGCTCCTAAGAGCCTGAGGCGAGGGAAGGGGAGGGAGGAGGCATTGAGAAAGGGAGGGGGTTTGCGCACCAGAGCCGTGCTGCAGTGACAATTGAGCGGGGGAGGGTTGGAGACATAGTGCAGACCTTCAGGGCCATCTTAAGGTGTACCTGAAAGTGGGTGATCATGTGTGGAAGGGTTCACACCTGTTGGTCAAAGGCAGCACAAAGGAAGGAGTTATGGATGGTCCAGATGGCTGTGGCATAGGCGAGGACACAGAGGGGTCGGTGGCAACCAGGCAATGTCTGCTCAAACATGAGGTCTTGCACAGGGTGTCCAGACCAGGGCTGAGCATGGAGGAGCGCGCGGGCCTTTGGCCAAAATGCGGCGACAACTGGACAGGTGAAAAAATGATGGAGGTGGGAGTCAATAGGCTCCACACAGCGGGAGCAGCTTCGGTGCTGGAAGGTAGGGCCAGTCTGGTCCCCTGTCCTGTATGAACAGTGGAGCACCCTCCATAAGGTGTTGGACACCTTTTCTGACAGGATGGGGTGATAGACGTCCTTCCACAATTTCTTAAGGTCAAATCTTACGGAGGGAGGGAGGAGCTCAAGGAGTCTTGGGCGGATGGGAGGACAATCTTGGGGGTTGAGGCGAGTTGTGACAACTTGTCTATTGTGCACAATTGCATGGCGACGGGGGCTGAGGCCAGGGCCTTCCCTTCTGTATGGGAAGGCATGGTGGATCCGCGCGCCTACTCGTTTCAGGGTCAGGAAATGGTTGAGAGGGCCATTGGTGGATGGTTTGAGCCCCAGATCCAACAGCGGATGAGTACATTGAGCCGCGTATAAAAGGCATCTGTGAATGGGCAGATATGCGCTAGGAACCAGACTTTGGAGAGTAGGAACACATTGGCCATCAGAGCTCGACCCTGGGGGTGATGTGCCGCTGGTTCCAGCTGGCAATCCTGGAGTTAACTGCTGCAAGGAGCAAGTCCTCATTGTCTTTTAGCGCAACTCCTTGTTGGTTGGTGAGAACGCCCAGGTGACGGAAGGTACCGCGCTCAGGTTCAATACCAAATGGTGGGGGGAAGGTGGGGGAGCCAACCTGTACAACTGTTGTCTTGGAGGTGTTGACCATGGCGTTGGACGCCTTGGTGTACCTCTCAATGGTCACAGCAGCGAGGGCAACATCCCCAGGGCAGCCAAATGCAATGGCAGTGTCATCTGCAAATGCCATGGTGCGTGTGGGGGCTTTACCTGGGACCAGAATCCCTGTTAGCTTGTCCTGTTAGGAGGCCAAGAGGGGGTGATGTTAAAAAGGATAGGGCTCAGGGGTCCCCTTGCCGGAGACCTTGTCCAACTGGTACTGCCACTGTAAAACCCATTGGCGCCAGGACTATGGTGTGGAGCTGGTCATAGAGCGCTGATATCCAGCGCCTAGATGCGGGTGGGAGATGGAAGCGGGCCAGGAAGCATCAATATACTTCCAGGCTACCTGATCATATGCTTTCTCCATATCCAGGAGAATCACAAAGCCATTCACCTTACGAGAGTTAGCAGTCAAAGTCACGTGAAGGTCATTATAGTTGTCTCATAACGACCTCCCCAGAATAAAACCGTGCTGGGATGGGGAGAGGCGAGGTGACACCCATTTGGTGATGCGGTTGGCCAGAAGCTTCGTGAAGAGCTTGTGGTCTGTGTTGATCAACGCTATGGGGCGCCAGTTCGCCAGGTTCTCACGGTCTGACTTTTTGAATGAGGGTCGTGATTGAGCCTCTGGAGTCGGGGAGGACCTCGCTATTCACCAAGAGTGCAGCGAAGAGGTCGCGGAGGGTTCTGGCTATCACTGCAGGTTCCAGTAGGTACACCTCAAAGGGTATTCCATCTGGGCCTGGGGCTTTAAGCCGTGGGGATTTCAGAAGGGTTTCCATCACCTCCTGGATAGAAATAGGCGCCAGTAGAGCCTCATCAGCCCGTGGGTCAATGGGCGGCTCTGGAGCCCGCCACAGGGAAGTCTTGGATGTCCGATGGGTCCACCTGGGTGGCATGGAAGAGGCTGGAGTAGAAGCGGTGTAGTTCCTGCGTGATTTCCTCCTTATCTGAAGTGGTTGTAGTGCCAATCTTCAGTGCAGTAATATCCTGCGCTGTTGACCGGGCTTTCTGTTTCTGAAAGAAGAAGCGGGTGGGGCATTCCCATTGAGCATAGTAACGAGATGTTGTAAAGTTTGCTGCCCGTTCTTCCTGCAGTGTGAGCTCCAAGCGGAGTGCTTCCTGCGCCGCTTCCCAGTCTTCCAACCATCTGGGAGAGGGCGAAGGCTGGCAGTTTCGCTCTAGATGTCTGATTCTGTCTTCCGCCCTTTTGACTCTGGCGCGAGCTGCAGTCATCTGGGCTTTGGCACAGTTGTAAGCAACGCGGGTGATGCCCTCCTTAATCACCGCCCATCAAGCCTTGTGGTCAAGCAGGTGGGGTGGGCTGGAGGTGAGAGTCTCCCGGATGGTCATAGACAGCTTCTCCTTAGTGAAGGGGTTGTTGAGAAGAGCTGGGGCAACCCTAGGCCAGAACCTACGCGACGGTCTAAGTGTGGTGGTGAGGACAACGGTGAGTGACCTGTGATCACTCAGATGGTTGTCACGAGACATGGGAGAGGAGACGCGGACAATTAGCAGGGGGCCAATCAGTGCCATATCTATGCGTGACGCTGACTGAAAAGCTCCTCCATCATACTGGATCCTAGTCATGCAACCTAGGCCAGACGCGGAGGGTGGAAGAGCATCTATAAAGCCACTCAGGCGAAGGAAATCCTGGAGGCGACTTGATCCAGGGCGTTCCTTTGCTGCAGGGGGTAAGAGTCACGGACGCGACTTATGGTTGTGTTGAAATCTCCCAAGAGGACTGTATTCCGTGGGAGATTGAGTTGGACGAGCTCTTTTAAGAGCCGGTTTTGCTCCTGACCTGCATTAGGCAGGTAGATGCTTGCAGCGAAGAAAGAGAAGTCAGGAGTGGTGAGTTTGGTCAGTATGAGGCGGCCACCTAGATATTGTGAAAAAGAATGGGTTTTTGCCCAGGGGATTCAAAACAATAAGGGCGGCATGGTTTGTCCAGAAGGAGTTGCCTCCAAACTGTTCATTCCATGTAGATTGTTCGTGGGGGAGGATATGGGGCTCCTGGACAGCAGCGATGTCAATTTGTGCTGACCTGAAGTTTCGGAGGAGGCGGGCTCTCCGCTTAAAGTCCCGCAACCCATTTGCGTTGATGGATTGCAGGGCCAGGGTGCTGCCATGATGACTCATAGCTGTTCCCCTCCATGTCCTGGGGGGTTGCCAGCTCTTAAACCTGCTACTGTGGTGCGGCTAGTTTTGAGTCCTTTGGCTTGACTATTAGCTGCAATCCGTGAGGAGCGTCGAGGGTTCTGAGGGGAAGGAGAGGGTGGGGGGCGGAGGACCCAGTAAGCCAGCCTAGGATGCTGCCCCCGCTCCGTTGCAGGGGAAGGACCTGAGGGTGCTCAATGGTGACCTCCGCGGTGTCCCCATTTGATGAGTCTGAGTCCATATTCACTTCCTCCAACACTGCAAAAGATTCGCGCGAAATGGACTGTGGGGTTGGGGTAGGACTCTTGAGGTGGCACTTCTACCGCAGGCCGCGGGTTGCCAGTCCATGCTGGTGGGCATAGCTCCATTGGGAGCTGAGGGTTGATGCAATAAATCACTGGTGGAGGTTGGTGGGGGTGCCGCGGAGCCCTGAGTGGGGGTGGCTGATGAGGGGTACCCTGTGGGAGATGCCTTGCGCTTGGTGAGAGAGTGAGTTGACTCTGGGAGATTATAGGGGGTGCCCATTGGAAGGGGGAATGAGCGCGAAGGTATCCCATACCAATAGTGGGGTTAGCTGTTTCAACTGCTAGGCGTAAGGCCTCAGGGGACAGGTCTTGAACGGGAACCCATTGTGTGGGTTGTGGAATTGCTGCTGCAGCCACGTGGGATCGTTTTTGGCCTGGTTTAGGCCCCTGGGTGGTGGCTAAGAGGGCTTGTTTTCGAGCTGTGCAGCCACTATACAAGTGTCCAAGGGCGTTACAACATGAACACCGGAGGCGCGCCTGATCAGGGTCGACAAAAAAGATCTCAGGGCATGCCCAACTACCGCCACACGAGGAATAACCTCAATGTTGCGGGATACAGTGGGGGAGGGGATGAACGACGCCCTAGCAGTGTGAGCTCTTTGAGTGGGAGCATAGTAAGAGGGGACGCTAAAGTCCACTGAAAGAACAGACCCAAACTCCATTAAACCACGATGGAGTGCCAGTTTAAGAGACTCAGGATCAACAGTCATTGGTAGGTTGGAAAAAGTAACCCATGAAATTTTCTCCAGGTGAGAGCGTGTGTGGGAGATGTGAAGAGATCCGCGTGGAATAATGACCTGGAGGGTGGCAGCATGGTCAGCAAGGGCAGCTTCAGTGAAGCCCACATCGATGTAGTGGCCCTCCACTGATTCATGGATGGTGGTGTTAATAGGGAATGTCTCCGCAATCGCTGCAAAGTATGAGAAGTAATCCTCTGTATAGAATTCAACAGGGTTATGCCCATAATAAAGGCGAATTGCGTGGGAGAGGGTTGAGCGAGGTAGAGCTTTTTGCGCTCTAGTTTCGGCCCATTTCTTCTTAGCATCAGAAATAAACGCCACTTCACGGGGATCAGCTTTGGGTAGCGTTGGTGCCAGAGGTTTTTGCCATGCCCCAGTGGCTCCTTTGGTACGTTTGTGTTTGCTTTGGACTGCAATTGCGGGTTGAGTGTGAGCTGGTGGTTTGGACAAGTTTGCGGAGTTCCCTTGTTGCTGGAATGTTACAGCAGTTGCTGGCGTCATATTAAATTGAGGGGCGGTTTGTTGGGCCTCGCTAAATTGGGGAGGCCCATCCAGATTGGAATCAACTCCAGCCAGTTGGGAGGAGGGCGATGTTTCATCACCATCCCAATCTATTTGGGTAAATTCAGCCCGAGTATTTGCTGTGATTTTGTGGGCAAAACTCACTGGCTGATTGGTGAATTGGTCGTTTTCAGCATATGGAGATAAAGTGCCGACTTGAGAAATGCCGATTATTGGGTTTAAATGGGACGAGTGAGATTGGAACTGGTGTGAAGTTCCAATATCTGAACCATTTAAATCCCCATTGGGAAGAGTAGATTGTCCCAATTTGTTGCTTAGTGAACCAGAATGTGCGGCTAATCCAACCTTACATCTGAGGATTTGGGGGCCAGGTAGCTGGGTATCGCCCCTCATGGAGGGAGCCAGAAACACGGCGTCAGCAATAATAGATGGAGCTGAATTAGCTGACACAATGGGGGAGGTGAATGCCTGGATGGGCTGAGTTGCATTCAACTGAGCAGACGCCATTAAAACAGCGTGGGTAATGGCCTCCTTGGTTGGAGGGGGCCCAGCGGGTTGGTGGGAGGCAGCGCACACAGAGCTGTTAGGCGTGCAGGTTGCAGAAGTGCGATCAGGTGAAATGGCGCTAGTTGGAGTAGCTCCAGGTTGGGGGGTGGTGCCTGCTTTTCATGGCTGATGCTTGAGAGCGGGTGATTCTGGTTGACCCTGAGGTGGGTAACCGAGGGTTGCTTCGTTTGAGGGGTGGTGCTGGCTCGTTTGGCATAGCCTGCGGGTTCTTTTGCGGGGTTTCCCGCCATATTTGCTAATAATTTTCATAAATCTCTTTTTTGGAGCTAAATTTCAGGCTGAATTGATTTTCAAAAAGTGATGCTTAGCAGAAAGAGATTTCCAAAAATTTTCTCTTTAATAGTGTAGGAAAAGTTTGAAGTTTTCTCTATAATGTCAAATGGGCCAACCCAAAAGCAATTTAACTTTTGGGTTTGGCCCAAACCGTGGGTATTACAAAATAATACCTGATACCCACAGCAAATTTGGGCAGATAATATAAGGTTTTTTTGATCTTTTTCATGTTGGGCTTTATGAAGTTTAAAGTTATTATTGAAATCCTGGGCTTGCGTTTAATAAGGTTTCTGCAAGCCTCTCAACATACTGAGATTAACTCAATTCTTGGGGTTCTTGTAGCAAGGAATATAACAATGGCGGTAAGGCTGGATGTTTCCCATATAGAAGTTAGAAAGGAGACATCTTTGTGGCCAAATGGTAAGAAATTTTGTAGGCAAAAATGGCCAAAATGAGGAATGTACTACATTTGGAAGGCTTCTGAGAAGTCAGCTTTCTTAGATATTGACAAGTGTTCCATTGACTCATTCCAATGCACCATTTGTTTCTGGGTGGTATGGAGTTAACAGAACACCATGCACCCCCTGTCAGGGACTGGTGTACTACTGACCTGGTTGGGGGTAGCTAACCATGAGTTAGCATAACCAAGGGTATAGCCCAATATGACAAGGACACAAGAGGTGTCCAGGTATAAGGAATGGTGGGTAAGCTAGTATGGGAGTTGCTTAGAGACATGGTTTTAAAGGAGAAAGTTGGAAGGGCGTTTCT